>ULGN01000004.1:1564110-1849676 GCA_900518985.1 Yarrowia alimentaria
GTAGGATCGTCGCTTCTGATGTCGACGTCTTCGGTTACCGGAGTCGATGACCATCTGCTCTCGGAGCTTGTGGAGGCGGTGAAAGCCAGCCAAGGCACTGTTCATGGGGAACAGGAGGCTGACCTTCGTGGAGAGAGCGAGACGGCCAAAGTTAACGTAGGATCGGCACTTCTGACGTCGACTTCTTCGGTTACCGGACTCGTGGAGGTGGTGAAAGCCAGCCAAGGCACTGTTCATGTGGAACAGGAGGCTGTCTCTCGTGGAGAGACCGAGATTGCCAAAGTTAACGTAGGATCGTCGCTTCTGACGTCTTCGGTTACCGGAGTCGATGACCATCTGCTCTCGGAGCTCGTGGAGGTCCTGAGAGCCAGCCAAGGCACTGTTCATGTGGAACAGGAGGCTGTCTCTCGTTGAGAGACCGAGAGTACCAAAGTTATTGCAGGATAGTCGCTTCAGACGTCTTCGGTTACCGGAGTCGATGACCATCTGCTCTCGGAGCTTGCGGAGGTCGGCCGCTTCGCAAAGGAACTCTTCCATTGTGAGGGTGGGGGGATGGGAGAGAAGTCCGTAACGCAGGATCGTCGCTTCTGACGTCTTCGGTTACCGGAGTCGATGACCATCTGCTCTCGGAGCTCGTGGAGGTGGTGAGAGCCAGCCAAGGCACTGTTCATGGGGAACAAGAGGCTGTCTCTCGTGGAGAGACCGAGAGTACCAAAGTTATCGGAGGATAGTCGCTTCAGACGTCTTCGGTTACCGGAGTCGATGACCATCTGCTCTCGGAGCTTGCGGAGGTCGGCCGCTTCGCGAAGGAACTCTTCGAGAGTGAGGGTGGGGGGAATGGGAGAGAAATCGGTAATGGTAGTCATTGTAGATTGGTTGGAGTTGTTTTAAAAAGTTTGAGGAAGTTTTTGAGATCTTTCTTGAACTTTTTGGGGGGGGGGGAAGAAGAGGTAAGATTGGGCGTATTAGGAAAGTTTATATAGCCTTAGTTAGTGACACAAAAGCCCGCGCCAAGGTAATGACTATAATGCTACTCTTGATTGATACAGTAATTGGGATGATAGGATAAATGGTCATATGAGGCACACACAGTGCCTGTCAGAAGTAGCAAACCAGATTACAACAAGCAGGGCTCATGTGGCACTTTGTGGCTGATAGCTAGTCTTCTTGTGTCAACATTTGATAAAACATGTGCTTCCAATTGTTTTATTCTTTTTCTTTTTTTCTAGGAATTGCATTCAACTTCATTGTCGATGTAGTAAAGAGGTGGGTTAGAGGTGTGCCTCAATGCAGCACAGATAGTTGATATTAAACTTAGTATATGCTGAACCCCAGATGAGAGGGAATACTAAGAAGTGGGCGGTGCGAATCTAACAGTATATACAGAGTGGCCATTAGAATGGGGAAGTATCAGTGAGAAAGGGGAAATTAGAAGAAATTGAACTTCTCAATTATTCAAGTCATCGCGTTTTTTCTTTTCTTTCTGGGAATTGCAAATTCAAAAAGCCTTTGTTGACAGATATTGCAAAACAGGTGTACTAATCTTTCAATAACTCAACAAGACTTTTCATAGAAGCTATAGCCTGGAATATATAGGGATGAGCGGGCGCAGGTTGCCGTAGCTTTGATGCTAGCTATTGAGCAATTGTCCGGGTCGTTTAGTGGGTGATAAACCAGCTATACATTACATGTGGTAGCTAGTTAGAGACCACATAGGTTATCTCATGTTATCTCATATTACCACCCCTTAAAGAGTCGTATCGACAGGTGGACCAATAATTACTGGGCTGATAATCACCCCTTCAATGTTACAACAAAAACTGTTACTACAAAATCAACAAGCCATTACCAATCAGTGTCAGCCACAATTCAAGTCAGATGCATTTAATTCAAATTCTATTTTTTTTATTTTTGTCAGCATGAATGTGAGACAGAGGGGTATATTGCACTTTGCCGCGGTGATACGAATACATCTCCTGAGGACATGCTGAGAGAGCTGGTGTGACAGATATAGAGAGCCAGTGTTTTCTAACACTCAAAAACTTTTAAACAACGTTCCTATCTTCTTGATACAAGTCACCATAGCTCAGCTTCAGACATCAGATGAACGCATTCTGGAGCGTCAAAATGTTATTAACGCATCTCCAAATATGTAAAATACAGCACAAAGTAGAGTGTGGTGATGTAATGACCTACACCCAACTAAGAAGATATCCTGGGCTTTGAGGTTCTAGATACAGCTAGCATCAAACGAACGACCTCTTCCTTTGTTAATTCCACTAGAAGCTCCTCATGGTCACCCAACATATCCAGATTTCTCCTCAGATAGCAGGAAAAGTGTTCCTGTAGCTCCTCACGGGCATCTTGATGTGCTAATCTCCAACCAGCAAGACTTTTGGGGACATCCAAGGTTTCCTCATGAATCCTGTTGATGGCCAGCTGTTCGAGCTTTGGAATGACGTACATGCTCGCGACCCCAACCAGACCAATTGCATCGTCAAAAGACAGCTCGTTGTCTTCCTCATACAAATGTGATACCATGGCTTCGATCCAGCTCAAAGGATATGGGGTTTGCATCTTCTTCTCAGCTGACTCGGACATGTTAGATTCAAGCATGGTTTTGAAGAACGGCCAGACTGACTCAAAAATGAGGCTGTGCACAGGTACAGAAGATCCATCCTCGGCCATAATTTTGAAATCAAAATTCTTGTTGGCTCTAACCAGGGCCAGACTTGATTTGGGGGCATTTGGACCTTTGGGAGGATCCAAAAACGACTCGGCTGGAGGGATGTTAGCTTTCATGTTGTAGAAGACCTTCTTGTCGTTCCAATCAGTAGAGGGATAATCTTCCAAGATATGGCTAGTAAACCAACCCGAACTACCACGAAGAAGGACAAAATAATCTCCATCGTCTGATAGAATAAAGATTACATCGCGGCTAACAGCAAAAGCATCAAAAACAGTTACCTGGCCAGGTCCGCGAATGTATGTCAACTCCACAGTGTCTGTGCGCTTATCTCTGAAATGAAATTCACCGAAGCCATCTTTGAAACATGCCGTCTCGAATAAGTTGATTTTGCACTCAACAGTAACTGAAGCGGATATCGCCGAATATTGTAACGTTCTCTGAGACATTTCTAACGTGTTGTTGGCAGGTGTTGACACTGGGGAGAATCGAAGTGACGAAATAATACATATTCTGCCCCAACTTAATTCATGCGGCAACACAACACATGCAGCAATGGACGACTGGGGCGGGTAAAATATTTGTTATTGTATACAGTATTTAGTGTAACACCTCCTTTATGAAGTCCTTCACTTTACAGGGATCTGTTTCAGATCAGGTGTATTGTTTTTAAACATCTCACTTTTGTTGCATTCATAATTATCATGTGGGGGGGGGTGGTCTTCCAAAACTATTCGTTCAAAAAGTCAACTCGGTGTGCAAACTGGTCTGGGGGTACTGCAAGTGGAATCAAGTTTCTCGAATTTCGCTTATTTTTTTTTTTTTCTAGGAATTGCATTCAACTAAATAGCTATCAAGCCAATCAGCTTACTCGAGCGAACCTCACTCGGGTTTTCTATATATCACGTGACTTGAACCTCTTAGCAAACTAGCTTTTCAGATGCGAACTCTCATCAAAAAAGCGGCATGGCGCAGTGGAAGCGCGCAGGGCTCATAACCCTGATGTCCCTGGATCGAAACCAGGTGCCGCTATTTGTTCTTTTTGCTTTACGTTATGATTCTTTTGCGCATCGTTTCGTTTCTCTTGTCTTGTGTTTAGGCCACCATCCTTCAACACATGACTGTGCTGGTGCTGCTGGTACCGGTTCTTTGTACTCTACTGTAGCCAGAATTATTCCCGGCCTCCAAGCTTAGTGTTAAATGTAATATCCGGTTGAATGATTACACGATGTACTAAATCACCTGAGTGATCTATGGTACATTGTGATGTCCGCAGTGTAGGGAGCTACCTACTGACTTGATCTCTTCTGTTGAACAGCTCAGTACACACCCTACTCCTCTTTGGTGTGTACTACTACCGGAACCTGGTGGTCCCTAAAGTGGGTTGTAAGTGGTTCATTAAACTATACATGTGACAATGCTATTTGTGATTCTCAACACTTAGTAAGGCAACTTAAGCACAAGAACTTCCCTCACTCTGGACTGCTGGCGGTGGAGGTAGCTATAAGTCAAACTAGTCTCAAAAGGGAAACTTATACGTTGTAGCTTTTGTGTTCTGAGATAAGGGCTCCAGCTCAGCCCCAGGTAACACCCTCAGCTATATAACTAAAGCTGGGAGAAACTAGATACCAAAATGACTTAATCAGGTACCTATGCCTCCTTTAGTTACCCCTAATTCATCCACATAACAAGTATCAATTTTGCATAAAGAAAATTAACTTACTGCAACCCCCACTTTCTCTCACGATATGGGACAGTAAACCGAACTGCACCATTCTGCCCCACATATCACGGGAAACTCCCCAAAGATTGAACGTGAGCCTTGACTGGCTTCCACCTCGGGAGTCGGTCTCCTGTCCCCCATGAACGTGTGCTTTGACTGGCCTCCGCCCCTAAAGACACTCGTGAGTACACAACCACAGACGACAAGAAACAACAGGAAGAGATAAAGAACAAAAATAGGTTATAAGAGCTATCACACTGACGGTGGGGTTGAAGTCAAGCCCCCAAAAAAACTCGGGTGGCTCAACCCGAGAAGCCAGGCCTACACCCCCTCGGCAGGAGCTTCAAGTATTTGGTGATACCACCAAGGAGCGATACTACTTTGCTGGCAAAAACCTTTCTTCTCCGACGAACGCCATGAAATATCAGAGTGTCCCCAGGAACCTCTTTTTCCTGAGGGCATTATCGAGTTTTTGAGAAAATTAAGGTTACGGTTATTTCCTATAAGGGAAATCTCTTTGTCCGATTATCTAATTACTGTTGATTAGTAATCCGATACCCTCATCCGGTCTATTTTCTTTGTTATATAGGAGGTTTGTTTCCCTGGTAACCTATTGGATCTTCAGACACCTTAATATCTTTACTAATTTACCAACTTGTTGCCCTGGTACCCGATTCGTATGTCTCACTACTAAAATGACTCCCAGTGACTTCAAATGACTCCCAGGGTGTCTTTATTGAAATAGCTCAATCTTCAAAGTGACATGGTCACATGATGGCCTTGGGTTTAGTGTATAAGCCCTGACTAATGATTGAAAGAACTGCTAGCTGGTACATACCCCGTGGACCTCTTTGAATCTAGGCACTGTGTGTGTTGTAATGTCACGTGAGATATTGTCGGGCTAGACAGACTCATGTCTCTGCTCTTGTATTTGTGGCTAGAACCATTCACCAATTCAGCCAGACACTTCTCTTTGGAAAGGACCCAGGTGTTCATATTCCCGAGGAGACGATATTGCGTTTAACATACTGCACTTCAGCTCCCCAGTGGCAAAAGTTCATGTGGATCATTGCATTGGTTTGTCTTTCCGATGTTACCAAAATCTTATGGAAATAGGGAAAACGAGAAGGAAGCATATAGAGCAGTTCTATGGTGGTTAACAGACGTAAATGAGAATATAAGTGACAACATGGATATGATGGCTTTCCCAGAAAAAGATATACTGTAGCTGTAAACCCGTGCTATTGCACTGGTGAAAAATCTGGTTGAAAATCTGTAGGACTCCTAAATCGCCTGTTATGTTGCTCAAGGTGTTGGTTGTCATGCCACTATAATTTGGGCATAAGTATGATGAAATCTTTTTATTTTGGTCGATTAACCACTTGAAATGGGCAAACATATCAGTTGTCAAATTTTTGGACTCTCTAAAAGTCGAATTTTCTCTGAAAAGGTATCTCAAGAAGAAGTTATCGAAAATATACCTTTTACAGACTTGCCAAAATCTCACTGCGGTTCAATTTCAGGTGGGACTCACTGATCCATGATTCATTGACCCAGAGTGGTTCAGAATTTCACCTCCAGTAATCTCAGAAACTAAATAAAGGTTCAGCTGCGTACATCCTCGTTACGAGGTTCCGCAATGCTAACATCCTCAACACACCTGAGTAACAAATCCGACATTACAACTTGGGCTTTCAGGAGGGCTAGTTCTTGAAAGAAGCTCTGGTTCTGTGACTCTGGCTCCCATTAGCTCAGGCGCTTGGCACTTACTGGTTCTATGTACTGTTTGAAGATACGTATGTATAAGTGACAGTCTCTCCCGCAAATATACAACTTATAAACACAAGTAAAACATAATACATACATACAGTGATTGCTCCAAACCAACATGTAACCACATGTGCAGTAACAGATGAACTAACCATATCCGAATCCCCATCCCCACCCCACTTTCATTTCAGCCCTATTTACATTTTATATATGCGAAGAACTGACTGGTCATAATGGTACTGTACACAGCCCCCTCACAGCTATTTGTACCGCACCACGACCTGCACTACCGTACAGTACTGTAACTAACAAACACACCACATCAGGCTGTGACATACTATAGTATATTCAAATAGCGTGTCACCCCCCCCTTCTTTTATCTGTATATCTACCCATCGCTTGCCTATGACCTGCCCGCTGATAAACTTCCAATTGAGGTCTTGATTGTGCACGTTCAGTAGCAACGCTAAAGCTTCCCCAAAAAACATCGCAGTATTGTTCTTATTGGGGAACCTGGGATAGGATCTACAACTAACAAATAATGTGATACCTTTCTATCTCTACCGAGCCTTTGACACTGCTACTTTGACCCGCCACTTCCTGCTACCTCTGTCTACCATAAAATTTAAGGTGGGCTGTTTGTACCGCCCTTATACAGGCTCTTATCTGTGTCTATATAAGGTCCCCAGATCTCTCACCCACTCATCTTCTTCATCACCCCAACGACAACAACCTTACGCCAGAAACTTGAGTTGAGTACAGAGTGACTTCCACATCTCTACCTTCTACCAATGATGATGACACAGGACAAACCTAGGATTCCCACTGCCCGCTGACCTAACGCGGAGGATTTGCCGACGACAAGCTGACGACAAGCTGACGACACGCTGACGACACGCTGACGACACGCTGACGACACGCTGACGACACGCTGACGACATGCTGACGACTTGACGAGTTGAGTATAGAATGACACCCACATTTCTACCTCCAACACATGAAGTGACACAGGACAAAACTAGGATTCCCACTGCCCGCTGACCTAACGCGGATGATGTGATTCCTACTGCCCGCTGACCTGACGCGGATGACATGCTTCCCATTTCCCGCTGACCTAACGCGGAGGATGTGATTGCCACTGCCCGCTGACCTAACGCGGAGGATACTGCCCGCTGACCTAACGCGGAGGATATGCTGACGACACGCTGACGGCACGCTGACGACCGGAAGTCAGCCACGTTCCGCACTCTTTCGCCATCTTGAACATCGACCTGGCTGACTTCCCTCCCTTTTTGAGTGAGTAGCCTGTCACCAACTCGGAGGAGAGACAAGAGAGAACGGTTGCACGAGCTATTACAGAGAGAGTGGGGTTGATGTCCAGGCCAGGCGTCAATCGCATTATTGATGTAATCTTTCTGCGACTGTGGAATGACAGTTGTGTTGAGATCCTGGCCAGGTATCGAACCACCTGACATTGTCACATCTCGTTCCAGGCTTCAGCTGTGTTTTGTTATCCAGGTCGGGTACCATCTACACAGCTGAAGCCTGATTTCCCCTTCAAACAACAACCACTCCCCGTTCCTACTAACCAAGTTACCTCCATACCTGGAAAATCAAAAAAAAGCCGAGAAGCGGCGGCCTGCAGCCCATCTGTAGGTCGTCGCTTCAAGTCTTTGGCAGGCGCGAATGTGCCTGCCAAAGAGCGATCCTAGTCTGCTGCTGGTCCCAAAAAAATAAAAAATAAAAAAATAAAAAAAATAAAAAAGATCTCCGGACAGAACGTTCGCCAGCTTCAGAAAGCCCACGAAAAAGGCAAGTTTCGTGGGCTTGATCGTGCTTATCTGAAATATTTAAGGTTAAGGTTACTTCCTAATTGGGACTGATAACCGATCTGGTATCCCCATAAGTCCCCACAGCCCCCCACAGCCCCCCACGGGCCTCTACAACCTTCCACAGGGTTCCATAGGGTTCCATAGGTTTCCACAGGTTTCCACAGCTCCCACTCTCCGGTTCTTTGCTGGATTGTCCCCCACTTTTACATGGGGCCCCACTGGTCTTGGTTGAGTGTGCACATGTTTCAGATGATTAATCCGGTTTCGGATAATTTTGGTTCCTGGTTTCAGGTCCCAACGGCTTCAGGGGTTTCTTGTGGTGCCTGGTTTCAGATGGGTTCCTGGTTTCAGGTACCAACGGTCGGGTGCTTGTTTCGGTACCTGGATTGAGAATCCAACAAGGCCAGTCACATGTTTTCGTGCTTTTACCATTGATGACTCGCGTACCTGTTTCAGGTCCCAATACGAGCGAGTGTGCTTGTTTCAGATTTCCAAACAAACCCACTACCTAGATTCAGGAACCAACAGTGTCCTTACTTGTTTTCGTACCTTGTTTCAAGCGTCGGTGCCTGTTTAAGATTTTTATGCGAGCTACTACTGTTCCTGGATTCAGGCACCATGAGGTCGGGTGCTTGTCCTGGTACCTTAATCTAGGTACTAGCTGGGTCGGGTACTTATTTTCGTACCTTGTTTCAAGCGATGGTACCTGTTTCAGATCTCTATACAAGACCTGTTCCTGATTCCAGGCACCAACGGCGTCGGGTGTTTGTTTCCGTGTCTGAATCCAGGCACCAACTGAAGCCCCGGTGCCTGTTTCAGGTATCAATACGAGCCCGGTGCCTATTTCACATCTCCATACGGTCTTCTGTTCCTAGACTCAGGTACCAAAGGCGTCGGGTGCTTGTTCTCGTATCTGAATCCAGGCCTTATTGATTGACATGGCATGGTACTAGGGATAATTTCAACATAGTCACAGTGTATATATCACAAAATGCTATTCTCTATAACGCTACAAGTGTAGCTCTTTCTTTTTCTCTAACGTCTAGTCTTGCCGCTTCTCACGTCTCTCTCAACGACATCAGCTACACCTCCAATCTCCTCAAAGTGGTCCTCCATAATTCGAACCTCCTCTCGTCGCTCCCAGAACCGGTCCTCGGCCAGGTCGAAAGCCACCTTTTTGAGATCCTTACCTCGAGCGTCCCTGTCAGCAGACAGAGCCCATTCCAAAAACTTGTCAGCAGTTCTGACGTAGAAAGAACGTAGAACCTCAAACGGCTTGGGATGAGGCAGCCAGGGTCTAGGATCAGGAATACTTTCGTTGGAGGGCTCTTCCTCTTCTTCCTCCTCATCCTCCTCCTCAGCAGCATCCTCTTCCTCTTCCTCATCTTCAAACTCGTCGTCGTCTTCGAACTCATCGTCTTCGTCATCAGAATCAACATCTGCCTCGTCCAGCTCCCGCAGATCTTCCCAGAAGACCTTGACTCCGTCCAACTTGTTGAGGTCAATGCCGTAGAAGGAATCCAAGGTGAATTCTCGCTCGCCACGTTCCCAAGATCCTCCAAAAACATACAAAACATCGTCACAGACCGTCATTGAGGCGTTGAATCGAGGATGGGGAAGTTGGGTGGCAGTAGGATACTCCTTCTTGACAACTTCCTCTCCGTCCGAATCCCTCTCGGCCTCGTCTTCCTCGACTTCTGCCTCTGCTGAGCCCTCCTCCAAGTCCAGCTTGTCCTTGAAAATGCTATCGAGAGTAGCCTTGAGATCGTCGTTACGACTAATTTGGGCTCTCTCAATGGCGGCCTTTCGCTTCTTGGCACTTCGGAGACTCAGACCGAACCATCGGTTACTCTCGATCTGATAAGCGTACAGCTGGTTGTAAAACGTGGAGTCCAGGGACTCCTCAGTCTCGTCAGTGTCAAATACACCGCCAAACATAACTCCTCGGCCTCTGTGATGTACCAGAGATGCGCCAACTCGAGGAGAAGGAGCATACTGACCCTTTTTACGCCTCTCCCACCGAGATGCCTTCACGTCGGCCTTCATCTTGAGGTGCCACACATCCTGGTGGACCTTTCCTACAATGGCCTTCTTGCCCTTGTTCTTGACCTTGGAATAGCCGCCGAAAATGACAGGTCCCTCGGTGCTGGGAACAAACGAGTGGCCTGATCGAGCATCTGGCGTCTGGTGGTTGGGGGGAAACTCAATCTGAGTCCATTTGTATGTGGTCACATCAAAAGCCCACAGATCGTCCAAGTAGGTGGTGGACTGAGACAGATCGCGGAAGCCTCCATGCAGCAGAATGTAGTTCTTCCAGTACGTCAGTCTGTGGCCAGATCGGGCACTGGGGCCCTTCTTTTGATCCAGCTTGCTCCACTCGCGATCATCCGCGTCAAATAGCCATGTATCTCCGTAGTGGTAGAATGTGTTTTGCTTGGGCGACGAAAACTCACCTCCAAACATGAGAATGATGCCACTGGGATGGGTGATCATTTGATGGCCAGATCGGGGCAAAGGAGAGTTTCCAGACTCAATCTTTTTCCACTGGTCAGTGCCCACATTGTAGGAGTAAGTGTCGTTGAAAAAGGCACAAGTTCCGGCACTGGTGGTTACCTCTCCTCCAAAAAGCAACAGCTCCTTCTTTCCATGAACAGGAGACGTGCACATGGCACAACTGACTCGCTTAGAAGGTCGCTCAACATTGGTCACAGTCACCTTATCGTGGTCCTCCTGCTCCTTCTTATAGTTGGCCAAAAGCTCATCAATATCCATGTCGTCTTCGTCCTCACCCTGCTTGGCGGCCGTCTTTTTGGCCTTTTTCTCGCCCTTGGCAGCGCCCTTCTTGGCCTTTTCTGCCGCTCTCAGCTTCTTGGCCTCCTTGTCTTTCTTCTTGTCTTTGGCCATGGCTAATTGTCGTTCACTGCGTGGTTCACTGTTTCGTTGGCCGTGCTGCTGCCAGTGTGAATGATTAAAATTTTCGACTGCATGACGGACGTCACGTGAGGGAACAGCACTGGGACAAAAAGATTGCCAACTGCCCCAAAGACAACAAAAATAACATCAAATAGCATGTTTGTCGATGAAGAAGGAGTCTGAGGGAGTGCGAGAAGTTTAGCCAGCGAGCTACATCATGTTTTTAACCTTGGTGCCGCTGCCCGCCTGCAAAGGTTTGCTGCAGGAGATGAGAAACTCTTATTATGAGCGATTTTGTCACGTGACTAATTACCAGTCTGTTGCCTTACTTCTTCCCCCTATATTGCTGGTGGTGTCGCTGTTATACGTCGAACATTGTGCAGCCTACCGCGAGCAGATGCTGCATCATCACGGGACTACGGAGGTGAGACCATCTAGGCGTAAACTTAATTTTCGAAGCTACATGACAGACATTTGCAATCTCCGGCATGCCCCTGATAACCACATTAAAGGGGAAGTAGTGGTATATATATGTATATGTACAAATTCTGACGAGTGATTGCTTTTTAGTAAAGTACATCCGGCTGTCAAATAATCCATTTATCTAATGAGATTTGTATGTTATGTTGCGTCACTCCAATCTTCCAATTCACAATTTCAAGTTTCATTTTCCAAAAAAAATATTTTCACAGTGCTCAAGACACTCTGGGCCGTGTGTCCTGGTGGCACATTGATGCATACAAAATTACTATAGCTATTTAGCTGTATTCCTTGAGAGAAATAAACAATATAACTAAAAGCTAAGAAACAAAAGTTCATTGCCCAAGGTTAAGAGTCTAGGGATCAGGAGGCCCTTTTCAGTGTTTCAAATATATGGCATCACACACAACTCGCTCGACTGACGACATTTCTGCCTAAACTCATGAAGGAACTCTTTTTTTAAGGTTCATTTGGGAGATTTCTACGCTTAGTAATAATTCAGAGCAGCGCGTGGGAGTCCTCTGTTTGTCTTTAATCCAACTGACAACGCTCCAAACCTTATCGTGCTTATGTAACAACAACCTCCCTCCCAGTGTAATGGCAAACCCAATAACGGACGCGTCGCGATCTTGCAGTGCACCACAACAAAATGACTACCGAACTACCGACGCTTCCTCCGCTGCCAGGGGACATTGTCACCGGCATGGAGGAGCTGAAACTTGTCATGGAGGCGGCCCTGAAGCGCCAAAAGTCCCAGTTGCTGCAGTCTCGCCAGGACGTGAACCGCATCCACAAGGAGCTGGAGGAGGACTCAAAACGAGTGTCTGCGGAGATTGAGACTCACATGGCTCGCCAGCACGAGATGCGGCTACAGGTGGCCGAGCTGGACAAGCAGATCGAAGATAGCAAGGGCAGCATTGCCGAATATGGCCGCAGGAGGAAGGAGCTGGAGGCCAAGGTGAAAGAGTCACAGGCCGCATGCGAGGACGTGCGACAGCGTCTCGAGCAGCGGCAGTCGCTTCATCGGAGGCAGCAGCAGCATGTCATGGAGCAGAGCATCAGAAACGTGCCAGAACTGCAGTATCTGGAGGACTTGCTAGGCATGACCATGGAGGCTGTGAAGGAGGACGTGTTGCGGTTTGTGTTTACCAGAATAGACGCCAACGACTATTCCCGAGAGTTTTCCTTCTTGTTGAACACTTCGCAAGTTGACTATTCCGTGGATGGCTGCGATCCTGAGCTGGAAAAGTCTGTGGTTGATAAGGTGGTGGGCAGTCTGAATGGGTCCCGAAACCTGGCTGTTTTCCTGAAAGACATGCGACGAGCGTTCAAGGACGTAACATAGATTTTTTCCGGACCGCAAACGGGGCTAACTAGACTATTTATTATGTATATTACTGTATCTTCACATTTGCAAGAGCGTCGCGAACATAAGTAAGTGCACTGCACAGTTCATCTACTGTTGGGCATTTTGTCATGTTCATATTACCCATTAATGTAGTATAAAAGTACAATGTTACAGCTCGTCTCTGCCAGCTTTTTCCTCCTCGTGGGCATCTTCGCGAGCCTCCTCTTGAGCCACCTCCTCAGCCTTCTCCTCCGATTGCTCCTCCTCGACGTGCTGAAGAGCCTCGGCAGCTCCAGCAGCCTTGAGAGCAGCTTCCAGGATCTTCTCGGCGTGAACACCCTCTACCTTGACTCCGTCTTCGTCCACAGTCACAGTGTCGGGTTCCTGCTCCTGCTCATCCTCCTCCTCCCTCTTGTTTTCTTCGTTCATCTGCTGCATGTACCGAGCATCTGTCTCGGGAGTGCCCTTGACCTCGTACTGGCCGCTAAACGACAGGACCACTGAGTCGTCGGGGTTGCTGACGGTGGCCAAGATCAAATACTTAGAGGAGGGAATCCAGTCAGGGATGGTGATGGTCCGCTTGAAAGCAATGTCCTTCTTGGTGGGCTTGAGAGGACATCCTCGGCCGACCTTGTGCTCCTTGAGCAGGTCACAGATGGGGTGGATGCCGTTGTGCACCTCTCGCAGGCCAGCGTAGATGGTAATGTTGAGAAACGCGCCCTTCTGGACCACAGAGTCAACTTTGCCCACAACCTCAAACTCCACGTCCTCTCCGGCGGGTAGGGGATAGACGGAAGCATCCATGGCCCGGATCTTTACGGCCTGCTCCTCCTCACGGTCACACACGTGGAACTTGACGTTTCCCTCTACTGGGTGACAATTGTTGGGCACAAAGTTATCGAGACCCAAAAACTTGGAAATGAGGAATTCAATGTTGATGTCCATGGCGGCCATAGCCACACAGGCGCACACAAAGGTCGTGAGAATAGAAAGTCGCATGGCTGGGGCTGTTGAATGATCCAGGGAACACGACTGGAAACACCTGCGGAGCCGTGGACGGTGTGTCGGCAGGCAGCTCCTCTTGGATCTAAAAATAAGGTTTGAAAATCCCACCTAATCTGGGCCAGCCCATGCACAGGGGGTGTGGGGAAGGATCTCTGACAGTGTGTGTCTTTTGAGGCTCTGATGGATGTCGACGGCTAAGCAAGTAGATAGCTCTGCCAGTGATTTAGTCACGTGATCAGCCAAATGAGCCATATAGTCGCCAACGTGACTATTCAAGGGTGCTCTACCGAGGACATGGTGGTCTCCTGTTAGTTAGCGCCGAACTTCTAGTTCAGTTTCCGCCAGCTAACGATCCAATTAATGCATGTGTGCGCTGGCCTTTTCAGAGCCATCTGGCTATCTCGCACGTTTTTGTGGGCTGGTAAGGAGTCTCGTAGCATGGGGTTGTTGCGTGATCTAGGAGGCCTTGACATTTGGCCTTTCAGCATTATGCACAACAGCCCTCTGTTCTGGTATAATTTTTTTTTTTTCTAGGAATTGCTACTAATAGCTGAAGAAATTTGTTAGCAACTCGTTCTACGTTGTTACACTGCTGCAAAAAAAAGTTCTAGCCAAATATTTTAGTCCAGGTTGGTGGCTAGCTCGTTACAGTAGGGCTCCGTGGTTAGGGTTGGGTGTTTCGGGTGTTGTCAGGTGACAATACTTTCCGTTTTGGTGAATTCCAACGCATTCTTAAGAAAGAAGCATTAATCTATCTGATAACTGCATTGATAAGATTGAGAGCACATCTGGGACGATAGTGTAAGTTTCTCTGATGAAACTAGCTGTGCATATTATTATAACTGGACGAACAGTATTGGCCCCTACTGTAAGAGTTGGGCAATGTACATTCGATACCGAACAGCATGAAGTATGGTATCTTGTAGGAGCTGATTTCAACCATTATGAATCTTCTACGAAACTACTCGAGCTATGATTGACTATCGCAATGTTGATGGCGACAAGGTTAAGAGAGCAAGATCCAACTTGAAGACATTATCATTACTGCCCGATTGTAATTTTCTTCACTTAAAATTTTACGATTGGAATCAGAATTTGATTTAGAATAAAACGCACTCTTGCGATTTGCCCCTTCTCTCTCTTGAAGGGAGTTTTATCACAGTCCTTAGGGTATTTTTTAACGTTCTGTGTATATTGTTGATATGGTGACGAAAGGATGGGGGTTTTCCTAGCTAGGATCAATTTGCAAGTGAATTTGTTTTATTTTTCTATTCAGCAGTCAATATGTCTATCTTATTTCCTTTGATACTCGAAGTCCATAAATGTGGTTATGCCGATTATATATGCCAAACCTAATATAGAGTTATGTGGGGTGGGGTGCATGGGTGAAGGATGAGAAGACTGCCTCATCTTGCTGATTGTGGTCTTCTGGAGAGTGAAATATTTTCTGACTGAGTTATTCAATAAGCAAGAGCAATTGTGGATCTTCTATCATTCGGCACAAGAATTATGTAGATTTTCGACCCCAGCTCTTCAAGTTATGGAGCAGGGGTATTGATTCTCTTTTAATTCTCTCTCATTCTCCTAATAGCGAAATAAGGACCTAGGGGCATGTTAGGGCGCTTTCTTATGTTCAGTACAGTACTGTACTGTAAAGTAGTATAGTATATTGCTTCTAAACTATTACATAAAGTGGTTACCTAGAGGGAAAACCTGTTACCCGCGTCCGGAATCGTTTGTCTTCGACTGAAATTGTGGCCAACCTTCAAGATGTCGGGTGATATTCAGTATTGGTTGAAATTGATATGACACTTTTCTGATACCATTAAAGCTACTTCATTGTCTGTATGAGATGGTACGTACGGCTCTACCTGAATGAGGTATGCATGAATGAAGTCCATAGCGCTGCAATAGGTCATGTAAATGAGAAGTCCATGTCACAACTCTGCTAAGCGAGCTATCTCAATTGTTTAGTGCCAGTACCCTACATAGTGGTATTGTACTCGGAATATCCCTCATCTCGACAACACCCTACTGTACTGCCATTACCAACACTATAACTCTGACGTTGATATAGATCGATCTTTTGATACAGGCCCGTTCGTTATGTCTCACCTCTCATTCCAGACAGTTACGGTTCAATAAAACTCCCTTGAAACATTTATATCACCCCCAGGGCAGTGCAATGCGATCTAAACTGCGAATGTATTAACTTTAGTCGACTCAGGACAAACTTTTTTCGTTCCCATCTCACTTTTCCATCCCAGGGATCAAGGGTTAATACCACCTACTCAAGGACTAATACCCCGCTGATCGACCTGCGACTGCAAATTAATCGTTCACTTATCCGTCACACTCAAAATTCGCGTGTCTCACTTTCGACGTGCATAAATATGAAACTGGGACGGGAGGGAAAAAGAAAGTGTGCGGGACGTTGAAGCCACACCTGACAGGATATACACAATTCAGTAACATACGGTACCTGACACTCTTGAATTGACGATTTGGGGTAAAGTACAGGATGCGCAAACAACGTCGTGCACCATCAGTCCTCATACCCTGGTTGTGTTGCCTCGGTTATGTTGGTGCCTTACCTTGGGCTCGTTTCAGGTACGCAGGGGTGCATGAGTGTATGCGTCTCATTCCAGGCCCAAAGTGTATCTACAATCAAAGGTGCATCGGGCATGCACCCGAGAGGGGCCGGATTGAGAGAGAGATGGCGCTACCGGAATACGGCATTTTTGCGAGGTTTTTCCAGGATCATGAAACTGAACTGGGATATTCTGACTGGTAAGATTTTCAATTATGATACAACAGGATGTTAAAGTAAGAATACGAGATTGAGCGGGTGCAATAAAAAATGACACACCAAAGTATATATTTGTTGAATGGGCCTGGAAGAAACAGAAACAAAGAGAGCAATGCAAAAACCATGACCTGAAACCAGCAACTAAAACGGCCAAGTGTATTGTCAGCCGAAACTATTGTACTGTTGCCGTGGACCCCTGAAAGGCACTCTTACAGGAACGCGCTGTGCATACAGGTATCATGCTTGTCTTGGCATCATCCCGTTTTCATGCATGAAACCCGTTTGACAGGACAATGATGATGCACAAGAATGATACAAATGTGCATTTTTTTATCAAAACGGCCTTACGCAACCATATATAAGCTGTAGACATGCCACCATGAATCGCTACACTTCAGTCAGTCAGGCACCGACTAGTTTCAGTCCCACCCCAGTCACTCTTTTAACCAACCTACTAAAAAGGTCCAATTCACAGCAATGAAGCCCGCTGTCATTCTTTCTTTGGCAATTGCCTGTATGGCCGCACCCATGGCCCCCGGAGCCGCCTACAAGGACGCTCTTGATATCATTACCAAGCAGGGAGCCAAGTTCTCCGACTCAGCTCTTCGAAAGCGACATGGTCAGGAACCTGACGCATTCAACATCATCTTCAAGGATGGAGTTTCTATCGACCAGATCTATGACCATCTCAAACAGCTGGACGGTCTGATTGACTCCGACTCTCTGAACGGAATCAAGTCTCCCTTTGACATGCCCTCCCAGAAGGACGGATCAGGTCTCATGGGATACACCGGCAACTTTGACGACAAGATTGTCGAGGCTCTAGGCGAGCAGTTCTCCGATCTCATCACCGTCGAGAAAGACCGAGTTCTAGAGCTCCCCACCTTCCAGGACTTCAAGGAGACCAGCGAGGTCTTTGAGGAGGCAACCAGCAGCGTCGCCTCTTTCCACCAAGACATTATTGGCGACTTTATGAACTGGTGGGGCAAGTTCAAGAAGGGCGGCAACCCATTTGAGGACTTTGGACGTTTCCCCCGACCTCCTCGATTTGGCAGACCCCCTGCTCGAGCTCCTGCTCCGGCCCCGGCCCCCGTTCCTGAGGCTCCTGAGTCTCCTGAGGCCCCCGAATACCCCGAGGCTCCTGCTCCTCCTAGTGGATCTTTCCCCCCTGAGGCCCCAATCGGCACAGAGGATCCCATTGGAGCCTTCCCTACTGACGCTCCCGTATCTCCTAACGTGACGTTCCCCGCCGCCAACGCAACCCTTCCTATCAACGGAACTGTCCCTCTTCCCCTCAACGGAACCGACGACACCCCCCTTCCCACCGGAACTATCCCCGAGCCTTCTTTTGCTCCCACTTTTGTTCCCGAGTCTTCAGTCGCCCCCTCTGCCGTCCCCTCTGCTGAGCCTTCTGCTGAGCCCTCCGGCCCTGCCACCTTCTCCGAGATCCCCGGAAAGAACTGGGGCCTGTACCGAGTCTCCCACAAGGAAAACAACCGGGAGCAGGACCAGTACGCTATTAACAAGGACGCCAAGAACCCCACCGTTGCTTACATTATGGACACTGGCATCCGAATCTCACACAAGATGTTTGAAGGCCGAGCCGTCTGGGGCGCCAACTTCGCCGACAACATTGACCGAGACACTCAGGGCCACGGCACTCACGTTGCTGGAACCGTTGGAGGCGCTGAGTACGGTGTTTCTCCCTCCACCAAGCTCGTGGCTGTCAAGGTCTTTGCTGGCAAGTACGGATCTTCTTCCACCATCATGAAGGGTCTCTCCTGGGCTATTGATGACTTTGTTAAGAACAAGGCGCAGTACCCTCGAGCTGTCATCAACTTTTCCGGCGGTGGAGACACCTCTGAGGCCGAGGACGCTCTCTTCAAGAAGGCTGTTGCTATGGGCATGGTTGTTGCCGTCGCCGCTGGTAACGACAACCGAGATGCCTGCTACGTTTCCCCCGCCCGTGCCGGAGCCTCCACTCCCGGTTACATCACCGTTGGCGCTTCTTCCCCCGATGACTCTTTTGCCGTCTGGGACGCTCGACAGGCCTCTAACTGGGGCACCTGCGTCGACGTCGTTGCCCCCGGCACCGAAATTCTGTCTGCCTCTTTCCAATCCGACACTGGTATTCTTTCCAACACTGGTACTTCCATGGCCACTCCTCATGTGGCTGGCATGGCTGCCCAGCTGATGGCTACCTCGTCCGAGCTTCTGACACCTTCCCAGGTGGAGGACATGCTCATCAATGGCAACAACGGAAAGCTGTCCGGCAACCTCAAGGGTACTCCCAATAAGCTGGCTTATAACGGTTCTGGACTGTAGATCCCTATTTAGAACATCTAGATAATCATAACTCTTTAACGTAAGTTTGGCATCGTAGAGCTGCAGGGTCCCAATCTGAAACAGGGACAAAGTTTCACTCACTGTTGATCCCATTTAAACACTGTATATAGCAGCAAAAAATTGGTTTAAAATGGTTCAAAATGATCTCAAGGTAATGGCAGACATGTTGGTGTTCCTGCATTAGTCAAAAAGACGAAAAAAGAAGCACTTTGTGCGTAGTACTCCGATACGGGGAATCGAACCCCGGTCTCCACGGTTCTCAGAATGAGAGCGTGATGTGATAGCCCCTACACTATATCGGAAATGGGAAAGAAATACATAGCCCGACGTGGGGCTTGAACCCACAGCCTTGAGATGACTTTCGAGATAAGAGTCTCACGCTCTACCGATTGAGCTAGCCAGGCATTTTCTTGAAATGTGAGGGTTTTCCTCGTGCTCACGCTGCCGTATTAGGTCTGGAGAACAACGGACCCCTGTTGGTCAGAGTCTTCAACCAGACTAAGGATGGCACCCCCATCTCCCGAGCCAGGAACACTTCAGTGATTAAACTCATCTACAAGTCGGGTCCACCATCTGGTATTTCCAACTACCGACCGATTTCGCTCATGAACACCGAGGTGAAGATCTACACTCATCTGATCAACAAGAGAATCGCTATGCACATCCAAAAGATCATCCACAAAGCCCAGACAGGCTTCGTGCCTGGACGTCACATCACAGACAATCTGGACATCATGGATCACTTTTACCACGCCTATTCCAACCTCGACCGAGGCTGGATGGTGGGCTGCCTGGATTTCCGGAAAGCCTTTGATACCATCAGCCACGAGTGGGTGCTCTCAGCACTCGCCAATGTCGGTATGCCTGTGGAAATGATCAACAGAGTTCGTGCAGTGCAGACGCATGCAGTCTCCCAAATCAACATTAGAGGTGTTCTCTCTCGCCCCATCCCACTCAGGACAGGAGTTCGACAAGGATGCCCACTCTCTCCAACTCTCTTCATCATAGCATGTTGACACTTTGGTGCGGAGACTGGACCACCAGATGATTGGTCTGCAATCCCATGCAGAGCCACCTCCGATGGAGCCCTGGGAGATTGAACCAGAATACCCGGAGTACCCCACTCCGGGAAGAGACTTATCTCGCTGAACGATACTACCCAGTGCCCAACTGGGATCTGACTCCCTCTTCAGAGCTGAGTGATGCCAAGGTCTCAGCCTTTGCTGACGACATTGCTGTCTTTATGGGCTCCAACCACGACGTGGTGGTTGTCGGTGAGGCACTCGCCGCCTTTTCCAAGGCCTCTGGACTCTGTCTCAATCCTGACAAGACCATCCTGCAGCAAGTAGGTGGTAAGCCTCGACCTCAAACGGACGCCATGGACATGTGGGCCCCTGAAGCTCGCCAGTCTAATGACTCCTGTCCACCCACCCCGACCGTCTACTACAGCATTGAGCCTAGTATGGCGATGATAAGAGAGCACTGGAAAGATCCCAAGACTGGGAAGGCGCCGTCTCTCCTGGACAGACAAGCCAGCTACCGTTACCTTGGTATCCAACAAGGTGGCAAGGCCGCTGTGGCAGAGTTCTATGAGAACTGGAGGCAAGATCTGGAGAGTGAGCTCAGGCGACTCTCACTGTGGGGCCTGCCCTACTATAGTCAAGCCTGGCTCATCAACACCTTCCTCTACTCCAAGCTAGTCTACGTCATCCCCTATGTCAGTCAAATCGACACCAACTACCTGGATCGACTCGGAAGACTGGCATGTGACAGAATCAATGACAGAAAGGAGGAAGATGTCGTCAATGGAGTTTCGAGCACTCGTCGAAAATTCCACAATGACATCATTCAAACTCCGCTTCCCAGAGGTGGTCTGGGCCTTCGAAACTTGCTCAAGCTTTCCGAGGCCCTTAGAGCCAACCGGGCTCTGAGACTCCTTACAGGCAACACACCCGCTCTCAGAGACATGACTTTCATGTTCTACAGTGAAAGCCATGGCGACATGGACACCCACCCTCCATCAGACTGAACAAAAAGACTGGTTTGCCCTCCGGGATTGGGACAGGTACAGCTCCCTCACCTTCAGGAGCTGCCTTTATGCCCTCCACTCCTTCATCAATCCCTTCCAAAAGAAGAGGGAGAATCCTCCCCGTCCAACCAGGACCCTGCTGCCAAACAGTGAAGAGTATTTTCTCCAACTTACTCGAGAACTTGAGGACGCCATCCGCTTCAGGCACCTGCACACCACTATTGCAATGGCCAGAAAGGAGAACCCTGTGTGTCACATCAATGACTTAGAGCTAGAACACCTTCGATGGCGCTCCTGCTTTCTCTCCACAAGAAACATCCTGAATCTCCACGAAGATGAGGACTTCAAGAGACCACGAGAGTGGAATAGAATCATGCCAACCCCGGCTGATGATGACGTTTGGAGACAGATCATGGGCAGAATGAAGCACCACTACCACGCCAACAGCCGTAAGGCTCAGATTCTCCACTTTGTGAGGATCTCCAGACTGGGAGTCCTGAGAAGAGACTTCCCCGAGGCCACAGGCTTCAAGTACAAGCAAGGAGGATGCGGAATCTGCAGAGCCAAGCTCTCAGACGGTCTTCATGAGCACATTTTTGTCTCGTGCCCGGTGGTACGCAAGATGAAGGACCAAGCTGAACTACCTGCGATGGAAGAGATGAAGGATTGGATCATGACAGAACTCCACGACAAACGCATGGGACACTACCTCAGGGAACTGGCGGCTGGAATCTGGAACATTGAAAGATATCTCAGACGAGTGGACAAGGATGGAAAGGAGGAGGCAGTTCAGGAGGAATGCCAGCCGCTTTTGGACAAGGCGCGCGATGCTTACACTGCGGCATTGGCCAAAGTGAAGTATGTGGAGGAAAGAGAGGAGGTAGAACCAGGAGGAAGGAGGTTCTATGGAGGATTAGGAGAGATGAACTAATCTGAACGTCGGTTTAAAACCACGCATGATTTGAGATGCCTCTGTATAACTAGTTAACCCAAGTCAAGAGTAGGGTTTCGAAATTGACTCACACACGACCACGTTCAGCATTAGTTCAATTCCGAACAACATGTTTATACATATATATGTTTAATTGAATATCAATGAGAAAAAAAAAACGAATGAGAATGAGAAAAAAAAAACCGCCCGCGAACCATGACGGTTGCCTTGCTCAGTCGACAGACCTAGTAAATCCTTTCAAACATTCATTATCGACCTCTCTAACTAGCTAACTAACGTCTTCGTACATATACCTGTTCTCACGAACCCTAACCTCTGTCACGTGACACAACCTTGATCTTGACACCTTATGAGTGGATAGTTCCGTCACACTCTCCCCCCCGTTATCTCGAGATCGTCCTCGATCTCCAGCCTTTGGTTCTGTACTTGCTCGCTGGTTCCATGAACTGCTTCCTGTAATATCCTCTGGTCCGTCACTGTAATTCCTCCCAAATGCTTCTCACTTGAATCGTTAACTGTAGTCGATTCACTTCAATGGGTACTCCTCCGTAGTCATTGCTTACTGCTCCACCGTAGTCGCACCTCGCATTCTGAACATCGTAATAACTGTCCTGACGTCTGTCACTTTTCTGATGGTTTCCATGACCGTAGGCGGTTCGCCTCTCTAGCCACTTCCTTGACTCGCTTCTCCAGTTCCTGTCGCTTCGTTCTTGCCTCATCTTACTTTCGACCTTCTTCAGCTGCCTTTGACCTTGTATCTTGTAAAGTCCCTTTTCCTAGTCTCCTTTGCTAGGCAGCTTCCTCCCTTGGCTTCACGGCTTCTTCAACGTCCAGAACATCCTTATCCTTAACCTTAGCTTGTCTTAGTTCTGAACTCCTCGTATCCCGTGATTCCACCTTATCCTCCTGACTTGGGCAAACCATGTCACCTCTTCCACTTCCTTGGATCCACGCTGTTTCGCCTGTTTCTGCGACAGTTGGTCAACCATCGTCAAACCTGTGCATCTCTCGGCCTCCTGTCTTCTAGCGCTTCTCTGTCCTTGGCACCCTGTCTTCTAGCGCTTCTCCCCCCCGTTAAAATCGTTCCAGTTTTCCAGCCTGCACATCTTGTACGCTTTCAAGCGATCCCTGGCGACTTCATTCCTTTCTTTCCTATCGTCTTCTGCACATCCAAGATCTTCCGTGACCGTTTTCGCAGCTCTCGATTGTCTGTCTGTAGTGATCACAAACTTCCATAGTTGCCGCTTAACTTTCTCATCGACCTCGTGATCGACAACAGTCATCTCTCGCCCTGTCGATCTCGTTGCAATCATGTTCTTCTTCCTCGCGCCGAACACGCTGTCAGCGCTCTGCCACTCCTTGCATCAACCTCGTGGTCAACTCTTGTCGTTCTTCTCGCGCCGACCACAATCTCAGCACTCTTCTCTCTCCATGCGTCAACCGTGTGGTCAACACCCGTCGTTATCCTCGCACCAACCGCGTTGTCAGCACTCTTCATCCATGTGTCAATCTCGCCTTCGGCGACCTTGTTAACACCTCTTCTTCCACCTCTTGTTTCCTGCACAGCCTCTGGATGAGCCAGACTCATGCCTCTTCCCCCCTTCGATTGAGATTGTTCCACCAATCACCTGGGCTCTTCGTCTTCTCAACCACACTCTCTCGCGTCGATCCACAGACCAACCTTCTCCTCATTCCTCCTCTCAAATGTTCCAGCGATCATCCGATCGCCTTCCTTCCCCCCTGCTGTTTTATTTTTGACTGAACCACACCTTCAACCACGCTGCTCAACTCTCCTCTGCAGGTAGTACTCTTCCTGGGCCCGAGGCCCTCATCACACACCTGGTGAACTTGTGTAAAATGTGTAGTGTCCTGAATCTCCAGCTGACTCCTGCTCGTAATAGTTCGAGCGTTCCTTTTGCATCCCTTGACTGTTGAGACACCTCCTCAAACATCCGGGGTAACTCTCCCTCCTCTTAATTTCCTTCTCCTGCATGCATCCTGCATGATAACTTGCAAAATTTTCACTTCGCGCTCAGCCAGTGATATCCGTGTGAGCTTTTCTGTTTTCTGTTGTAGTGTGCTGTCTTTATCTTGTGCACGTTTGGCGTCTTATCGTCGCTTTCTGGCGGTCTTTAGTGTTTCGTAGTCTTCGCACGCTGGCGGTCTTTTGTAATTCTTGAGCGTCCTGAACAGGTGCTATCGCTTGTATCCTGTCATGTCATCAACTGTAGTACTCCCTACCAAACCGGGATTTGAGTACCACCTTGAGATCCCTTGCCATTACCGGACTGTAGTACTTCTTACCATACCGGACTTTTTGAGTACTACTAAGGAATCTCTTTGCCATCACCGGACTTAAGGGTGTTGTTGTTTTTCTCGAAAATCTTGAGAACGTTGCCAATCCGGACTTTTGTAATCTTTTGAGTACTGGGGTTTATCCTTCCACACAGCCTCGCTCTCCTGGTTACGCCAGTGAGCAGCCCCGACAGGTCGTCGTATCAGCAGGTTCCTTTGCTTGACGCCCTCTCGTGACTTTCCATATCGTTGTTGTCGTTTGTTGTCGTTTTTGGTGTTCCTCCCGGAGTAACGATGACTCCTCCTAGAGACGGTCACAGTGGCCGGGTCATTACCTCCGACTCACGTTCCCATCTCACCTTTGACTCGCATTCCATGCTCGTCCAATCCTTCACTCCCCCTGTTTGTATCATAGGATAGGCTCCCCCTATCTTCCGGATCAAAACCTGTGCCGCTACCAAGTGTGAGGGTTTTCCTCGTGCTCACGCTGCCGTATTAGGTCTGGAGCCCGCGAACCATGACGGTTGCCTTGCTCAGTCGACAGACCTAGTAAATCCTTTCAAACATTCATTATCGACCTCTCTAACTAGCTAACTAACGTCTTCGTACATATACCTGTTCTCACGAACCCTAACCTCTGTCACGTGACACAACCTTGATCTTGACACCTTATGAGTGGATAGTTCCGTCACATGAAAAAATTTAAAATTGGAGCTCCTAAACCCAAACTCTGGGTCACGTGCCCGTCAAACTCTAATGTTCCATCAGTAGATCACAGCTGATCCAGTTACAGTACAGTAGAATAGAAGGCTTTTGAAAACAATTTGATTTATATAACATCATCCTCTTCAGATAATTTGCTATTGATAGTTGTCTGGTACAGAATCTGTGGCTTTTGATTTTTCATCCAGCCGGATTCATAAGGAATCGAACGCAAAAAAAGACACAGAGTAGGCAGGCGTGGGGGTTGTTGAGTATACAAAATAACAATTTTCCAGGTCTCTTGACTCCATCATTTTCAAAATCCTCATAAACCTTCAGGTTTTGCCGTGCCTATATGTCTGGCCTTGCAGGTTTTCGTGTGGATCATCAATTCGTCAAAATCGAAAATTTCATTTGTTCGCAGGCAACGATAGAGATTCTCCATCCTTGAAAGCATCTCTGGTGATTAGAGAAAACTATGGTAAGCTCAGTCATTATATAGTACTTTGTGTAGTACATATGTAATGGGGCTGGTGGGGGCATCGGCCGCATGGCCATATTGAGGCTGGTGTATTGAGGCTGGTGTTTTTGAGGCTGTCTCTCTTGGAACATCGACTTCATAAAGTACTCTGTATGCATTGTTCAAGAATGTATTCTTACTCCTAAGCATATAATAATGCTAAGTAATTGTGACCAGTACAGCTAATATTGACACATATATTATCTAATCCGCTCCAAAACTAATGAATCTATGTACCCATGAAGCAACAAAAGGAAGACCTACGTCATAACAAAGACCCTGGACAAGGTCGGTCAACAGGGTCATGACCATAGCTGATGGACCAAGACTTGTACTTTCGAGAGACAAAGTCTCGACGCATAAATGCAGCATGAGCCTTCGTGGCCGACCAGACATTCTCATAATGAATTGAGATTGTACAATGTTGTGTAGCCAGCGGGACAACGCCAATGACCTTGCCATAAAACTCAAAGTCTCGCTGAATCTCAGCAATGTTGGTTCCCAGGCTCATCACCTTACCACCCCGCCGTTTGTTTTCTCGTGCATAGGAGATCCCGTTCCCAACACCTCCTCCTCCTCCATATGCAGCAGCCATGGCGGCCACTTCGTCCTTGTTTCCGTGTGTAAGAGCGAGGTTTAGAACACGGCGAGCACCTTCGGTTGATATGAGCTCCATGATTTCGGGGCCAATAGGGTCACTCCCTTGAAAGAACCACTGAGGGCAAAAGGGCTGGCCATTTACAATATAACGGCCAGTGCGAGAGTAGTGGTAAAAGTTGCGAGCGTGCTCTGCTTCGACAAAATGAAACTCAATGGTATTATCATCGGCCTCTTCTCCAGAACCACCAAACATGGTGGGGTGGATGACAACTTTTTCGAGAGGGCCCCCGCAAGCCTGGGCAATAATGTCATTCACGCCCACATACGCTGGAACCCCCTTGAAGAACAAGATACGGTTGGTGGAGTCTGGCGATACTGCGTAGAAGTTGATGGCTAGGTTAGTTGGGGCCACATAGGATGGTGTCAAAGGTGGTATCAAATGGACTTGGGGTACTCACAACTGGGTATGTAAGCCATGGGGCTTTTGATGATGGAATAGTGCTGGGTGCCGTTATCGATAGTAGAAACACTCTTGCGCCAGTTGTTTCCGGTGATGCTTCGGAATCTCTCCTTTCGGGTATCCCGTTCTCTGTTGCGGCCTCGGTCTCGGTCCTTGTGGTCTTTGTCCTTCAGTCGTTCGCGGGACTTGAGCTTCTCTCGACGCTCTTTTCCCCTCCCGTGCTGTCGAGACTCACGTGTGGTCGCGTCATTCTGATCAAGGCTGGCTTTTGGCTGAGACAAATCGTGGTAGATGTAGGGCGTTTCAGGGGGCGATGCGGAGGCAGGCTCGTTGGCCCAAGACGTGAATCCCCAATCTCGCTTAGAGACGCTCAGCTGGTCCAAAGACAGCGATTTCACTTTGTTTACGAGCGACTCGGACTCGCCTTTGCGGTTTGCGCGGGTGTCTGCGTCTTTGAGAGGCTCTCGCTTTTTGGAGCTTCTGGAAAAAATTCTGCTCATGACTTGCGATGTGGCTTCAGTAGTTTAGCAATGGCGATCAAGCAGTGTTCAGAAGTAATGTAGCCACTGGTAGAGTCAGCTGGTATCAGGTGTAGGTGTTTTCTGGGGTATCCGGAAATATGTGGGAGAGTACAAAGCGTGTGCTGTGTGTGTGTGTCAACCTTGTTTTTTAATGCGACCCAATTATTATAATCTCCAGTTCGACAGTATGCCCCAACATTGAACATTGGCTTAGGGTGCGGAACAAAAAAATAGAATGGGTTAGGGTGGTTGTGGATATGGATATGGCTTAAAGCGATTACAGTACCGGTAGCGTTCGTAAAGCAGTGCTCTAAATCACTCGTCCTAGTTATTATCTCTTTTTTCCTCTCATGGCTCAAATCAAGTATGAGGGTACCAGTACCCCTCCCTTTTTTTTAGTAATTGCCCCATCTAAATGAAAGTTCGATATGCAGAGCCAGCTCGTGCGGCTTCTATAAAAAAGTATTTTTACAAACCATTAACAGAGGAGAATCAGAAAAGAGTGATGGTAACAGTATAGCAGTCTTGTTGAGGCTTCCCAGGTCAGATACACTGAGGGCACGAAGAACATTCTTTTTGCTTGTCTTATCTGGAAAGCAAGACTAGACTACAGGTGTACTCTGTAGAGACCCAGGACATTATCTGTATCAACGGCCACTACAAAACCAAAGCATACGGGGATAGCAAGGAACACAAGGACCATGAGACCAAGTCTGTCTAAGCTTTCATTACCATCATTCTCCGTATGAAGTCAAACAGGGAGTATAGTTCAAGACCCCAACTTTTCGTTTGGGCATGAGACAGTAATATTTTAGTGATCAGGGATTCGATAGCATTACATTCCATCTTATTTTTAGACAGGCGGAGATCGAGAGTGGAATCTATTGCAGGCATTGGTCCAGCGGCTTGGTTGTCCAGCTAAGAACGAAAGACAGACGTACCCAGTATCCAGGAGTAATATTACTACCGCTGGTAGGAGCAGTCCATTTTTTTGCCTCCCATGTTACGGGAAATGGCTAAATATTCCATTGTTGTGTTGTTGGCAGCCACCATGATCATCCCTCTCATGACTGTTTCATTTATCTAGACTAGGCTAGACTAGACTAGACTCTAGACTACATCCTCGAAGCTTATGTGTATTAAGGTTTGAGTGGTTCCTGGTCCACTGCAGGCTCTAGTGCAATGAATAAATCATCGTTAAACATATAGTGAAGCTCTCACAGACTGAAATGTGGATGAACTTGTTGCTCTATCAAATATATTACTTCAAAGAAATTTTTGTGCCTTTATCTTTCTTCTCCACAGCATTTACCCTCTTATCTTTCACTGAGACACAGCCAGCTTATGAAGAATGTAAACTTTGATAACTGCTGCACGCGGCATGCACGCGAGAAACAACGCCAAAACGCCAAAACGCCAAAAAAACACCAAAAATTCAACCACTGTTGTTGTGAACCTAACCTTTCCGCCTGCTTATCTGGGCCTTATCTTTGCTTGTCTGCTCCACTTCCCGTGACCAAGGTCGCAGCTCCAACCCCTATATAAGCCTCCCCTTGACCCTGTACTGAACCTCATCCCAGATCACACACTCGTTTCTCACACTCACACAACCACCTCTCCCACAATGCAGTACTCTATCGTCATTCTTGCCGCCGCCGTTGGCCTCGTTTCTGCTGCTAACGCCACCGCTGTTGTCACCCAGATTGGAGATGGTCAGATCCAGGCCCCTCCTTCTGCCCCCGTTGCTCCCCCTGCTCAGGCTAACGGAGCTGCAGCTCTTGGTGTCTCTGCCGCTGCTGCCGGTATTGTTGCTGCCGCCATGATTTTCTAATCTAACCAGTGCCCAGTTCTCATTTTGCGGTCATTACTAGACCCTTTTTAACTTAATTTTAATTTATCTCTTCAAACGGGTTCTTTCCAGGAGTTAGTTCAGTTACCTTTGCTCTCACGATTGGCGCAATTCTCAGCAACTGAAGTTATTATTTGGTCTATAATCTGAAGCCTTACTATATACCCCAAGTTGGAGGCACATGGAATGTCAATAATCAAAAACCAATATAACTTGAATTGTTGTCTAAAAACTCTATAATTTAATCTGAAGTCGACTGGCTGTGGCTGATACTAGCACTGTCGGAATGATTTGTTTTGCCGTAATCATTAGCTTTCTCTATGCCAATCTCTTCCTGAGGAACACTTACACCCTCCACAAGGTCCACGGTATTTTTAGGTCCGTGGTACCACCTGTGAGCATAGGTAAAGTAGTAGAGTAGACAGCCGCCCCATACAAAGGCTAGAACAACACACGTGTAGTTCATGGACTCTTTGTCTGGATGAGAAGTAGTACCTGGGAACTGCAGCATGATGATAGAAAACATCATGTAGAAACAGGCAAATGTCGCTACACAGATGGAAATTTTCTTCCCCAAGTAAAAGGGTCCTGGGACAAACTTGTCCTGGCCAAATACTAGCTTCAGAAAGATGGGGACAAACCACGCCAGGTAGTTTCCGCCGGCAGATAGAGAAAACAGAGCGGCTGCGGCGGCTGCATCAATGATACACAATGTTCCGAGAGCCAAGCCGAGAAGAGTGTTTCCCCAAACACACCTGACAGGGTTGGAAAACTTGACATTGACAACTTTGAAAAAGTCGGAGAATGGCAAAGCTCCATCTCTTGCAAAGGCCCAGGACTGCCTGGAGGCTCCAATCACGTTTGAAAGGCCCATGGTCCACTGGAGACAAAAGAATACTGTCATGATACCAATAGTCCAGCTTTTTCCCAAGGTATCGTACACCAACTGAGCCATGGGCTGCTGGTAAACTGTGTTCAACAAGGGGCCAATGTCATGGGGCATGACTGCTGCAAAAACAATGTTCAGTGCAAATCCTAAGACCCAGCAGGCTGTAATTGACGAGAGGATGCCAAAGGGAACTGCCCTTGGCGCATCGGCTGCTTCCTCAGACATGTGAACACACGAATCAAACGCTCCAATTGTCCAAATAGGAGATAACCATGTGAGGAAAAAGACCCAGCCCGACGGCCATCCAACTGTCATGTTGTCAATATGAGAAAACATGTACTCAGCTGAGTTGAGATGATTTCTTGCGCCGATAGGCAGAGCAATAATAACCACTGTAATCACAGCGAGATTGATAAAAATGCACATGGTCTGAAATTTGGCCATATGGTTAGTTCCTAGCGAGCCCACCACTCCGTGGGAGATGATACAGGCTGCGAAAATACCGTAGACAACGTATCTGGAGGGGTTCCAGCGGCCGTCGGTAGCGACAATGATCACACTCACAAAGATCTGAGCAAATCCATAATCAATCGACATGACTCCACCGGTAAGTCCCACGGTGTTGGAGTAGCCCACAAGAAAAGATAGAGGTCGTTTGGCCTTTTCAGGAGCAAAATGATATGTCCACCAGTACAGACCTCCAGAAGTGGGTAGTGCTGATCCCAGCTCTGCCATGGAAAGCCCCACAGTCATGATGCAGAATGAGCATACAAACCAGCCCCAAATCATTCCGTAAGGACCAGACGGAAGAGTATATGACAAGGTAGTGGCGATAGATGGGAGCAGCCCCATGATGGAAAAGGCGATTCCAAAGACCTGGAGCTTGGTGAAGTTTCTCCGGAGTTCTGGCTTGTAGCCAATGTCTGCCAGAACATTCTCATCCTTTACTTGCAGCGAATGCTGAGTTTCGATATCAAGACCCATAGCACGTGTCTCAGGCCACTGTAGCACTGGTTGTGTAAGTGAGGAGGTAAGGAGACGGCGATGGTGCGTGGACTTTGGATCCCCTCGCTACCTCTGACTCCAATTAAATACATATTCAACCCACCTCTACAAACGCTAACGTAGATTCAGAGGGTTTAATTCTTCAGTTTTTGCCTCTATGCCTTGTAATAATGATGCCGTCTCTTTATCGCGACCACTCTCAATGGAGGCATCAATAATCACAAAACCATTTGGGAAGTTCCAGCATATGGTGAAAGCACAGCGGGGTTTTTGGGACGTTGGTATCGTGTCCAGGGCAGAAGTTTATCGGTATTGATGTCGTCATTGGCCAAACCCGGAGGCCACTCTTATCTAGAAAGATAAGTTTCTTTGGGTTTGTCCAACACCTAGTCTAAACCAACTTTTAAATTGGACAAATGGCGAGAATCAATACGTCAGCAGTTTGGTCCTGTGGCTCCTAGAAATGGTTTTGGTGACAAAAAAGACGTTACAGTACCGGTACTGCACTCGAATCATCTATGCCAGTCATTCATCCCATTCCGTGTTATCATAGTGCTAGAACGCACATCAGCACACAGCCCTGTATGCTGCCAAAGTTAGGTTCTGATATTACATCACGAACCAAAGTGGAGCGAAAAAAGCCTCAGTAAATATGCTTTGCCTAATGAAGATACCCGAAGCCACCCAATGGGGACAAGATGAACCAAGTGGGAGAGATGTGGACAAGGTAGACTATATGTTTTCTTCCGTATGTTCAGCAGTTATTGCCGCATCTCTCAACAGCTGAGAAGAACAGACTTTTGCCACACCTGCATATGCATTTCCCCAAAAAACCAAGAAGTTGGGCAGTTGCGAAGCTGGTCGGGGTCAGAAAATAACACAACAATATTGCATGGCTTGGTAATATTACATAGTCGTGAGCGAAAATTCTTTAGAGGGAAGTAAAGGCCCGGAACAGACTATATTTGGTTAGTAGCTGCTGTTCTCACGATGGTTAAGAACAATGGAATGCTGGGAGAAATGCTGTAGACTGCCCTTAACTCAGTCCATCTCAATTGGATTCCAAATACAAAAATCTATAAAATTTGCTCCAATATACAGACATCTGGTTGCTGACTTGATCCTGTATTTTTTTATTGTATTATATATAATTAAGGTTCATTACACTGACACTTGTATAAAACTGTGCAGCAGCATCATATGAAAACTTTAAAGCGTCATGAACACTGGAGATCAAGTCCCGAAAACATACTGCCCCCACATGTACAGCACACACACGCAACACAATGAACACAGGACCTATAGACTGGAAACATTTCAATCGGGCAGAACACTCTGGGCCGCTTTACTGTGCGGAAATGGGCCACTGCTATGGCACTTTCACCAGCCTGGACGATGCTCTACACAAGACGACTAACTTTCCCAACTCCAACATTGTGGTAGCTAGGAGCTGGGAAGAGGCTATGAAACGTGAGAAGAAGCCTCCCAAGTGGAATGACCTCTTCACCACCGATCCGAATGGACTCAGAAGACAAGTTGTTTACTGTGGAGCCGTTATCGTCACAGAACTGGGTCCGGTGGAGGAAAGTCTAGGCGTTTACTTTGGGCCAGACAACCCTTGTAACTTTGCGGGGCCTCCTAGACCTAAAGAGGATTTTACTGGGTGTCTGGAACGTGCAGAAATTGTTGCTGTTGGCCAGGCGTTGCTGACAATCTGGAGCAGACCTGAAATCAAAGTTGCCGGCCAACATTTTCAGAGCTGGGACATCCGGGTGAGTTCGCAGAGTCTGGCAGACAAGCTGGATTACTTTGTCTTAGACCATCTCTTTGTTAACAACTGGTACCAGGGAGACAGACGAGTGGATCATCATTGCGAGCTACACGAGGTGTACCATTGGCTTCTCAAGATGGTGGGAGTTTGTCCCGATAAACGAAGGTTCACTTTCACCTACGCTGATCCTTTTGGAGAAGGACTGAAAAAGTGTCGAGAGCTGGCCGCAATTGGTCTTGAACAGCCCTTCTTCGACCATAACGGAGATGGCCCAGTCTATTACGCAGTTCCCAGCGGCTGGAGAAGGGGAATCTTCATGACAATTGACGCAGCTCGAGAAGCTGCTTTAAATCACCCTAACGCACAGCCCCAGAAGTTTACAGTGCTCGAAAAGGCCCAGAAACACGTTAACAAAACCCCAGCATTTGTTCAGGAAGAAGACGATGAGGGAAATACACGAAACGTGGTCTACACAGATGGAGCGTGTCGGGATAACGGTAAACGCAAGGCAAAAGGTGGCATGGGAGTGTTCTTCGGTAAAGGGCACGTCAGTAACTTTTCCGGACCACTGTCAGAGCAAAAAGACACCAACCAGAAAGCAGAACTCATGGCCATCTATCATGCACTCAGATTGATTTCCAGTTATTCGAAAAAGTTGATATGGGACATCAGAACTGAGTCCCAATATGCAATCAACTGTATCACCAATTGGGCTGAAACCTGGAAACAAAATGGCTGGATTGATCGCCAGGGCTCACCAGTAGAAAACTGTGATATTGTAAAGAAAATCTTGCAACTGATGGAAGATTTGGAGGAAGCCAAATGGGATGATCATACATCGGTGGTATTTACTCACGTGACTGGGCATACAGGGAATACGGGCAATGAGGCGGCGGATAAGTTGGCAAAAGAGGGTATTGATGGCCCAGAGGATATATATTCAGCTTATGATACATCGTGTGATGTCCGGTCTGAACTGTGCTGCTGAAGGACTTGTCCCTGCATATGCTGCTCTGAGATTAGAAAGTGAAAAACTACAGAATGACTGGTCCAATGTCACACTGCAGTTGTCATAGAGTATTTCAGAGCACGGTACAGTACTGTACTCAACAAAAAGCCATAAACCCTTTGACAGCAGCACAACAACTGAAGCTCAAGATTCAGTAATTGCTAGTACGCGCTTCGCCTGGGATAGGGCCACAGAACCCCACAAACTCCTTCAAAGTTGCAACAACGTATTATCCACGGCAATCAAGCTATCTCAGTCGAATGCATACTTCCACACTCTTATTTTAGTTAAAGCGCAACCAATATACCACACACAAAGCCCCAAATAACATAAATACCCTACGATACCCCCCTTTGATCGGTATCCAGCAAGACGTCAACACGAGCCCTTGTCAGTATCCACCTCGGATCATTGGCATGTTTTTGAATCAGGCATAACGGACTGCGGTCTACCCCCGGCACTTTTGTATCCACAATCGTGTCAAATCTCTGCGCTCACCGCCGGGTCGACCTGGATCAGTTTTTTCTCCACTAACATCTTACAGATCAAGTATCATTGTGAGTATTTCCGGGATGGCAGAAGGTGCCTCAAGTGACAGTCCGACTACTTAACAGCTGAGGCGCATTCATTGTTAGGATTCCTGATCAGTTTCCTTACTTTGTTTGTGCCTCGCGTCATCTCTGCAAACTTCTGATCATTGTCTGCGGTCATGACAAGCTGCTACTCTAACCCCTCCCCAGCCAAACTAACACAGAATTTCGGTACAGGCCTAAGACGTGAACAGGCAGTTGGAGGTGCAGCCCCTAGAGTGGAGGGGTAGAAGGGGAGGAACCAGAGGTGCTGTCTTGCCCATCAAGGCAGCTCCAATCTCTGCTCAGACGATTCACAGCTGGAACTGATGATGATGAGCGGAGGCGTACTAGGCTGCCGTGTTTCTATGGCAAAAGCAACATGTTTACATGTTTTACGTGGTCCCGTCAGAAGGTAGGGTAACTCACCCAATGATACCGGTTATGGTATCCGTATTTAAAACTTTCTCAATTAATTTTCACAAGATGTTTGGAAGTGAACTTCCTCTATCGTTTTTTAACTTTTTCATGCATGATCACGTGAGAGTTGACACTCGCCATGCATAATGCGAACATTGGATCTCTTGTAAGGTCAGGCAATATGGAGGACGTTGCCGTGGTCATTGGTGAGTACCTTGGGTGGGATTTTCAGCTCATTCTAACGCAGCACGTGTTCAGTCTCAGAAGGTCAGAGACCGCGAACAGGGACTAAAACATCTGGAGAAACTGGTGGGTCAGAACGATTTCATCAAACGCGTGAACGACAAGGATTTGGCTTCGATTATCAGAGGTATATGCGATGCGATATCTCGTGATTTGAATAGTGTGGAAGGTTCCACGTCTGTTACTGGTAAAAGACAATCGCAACAGCTCTCAATCTTCAAAGCCGTAGCTCGACATTGGCCACAGTTCAAAGCGAGGAGCACCCGACAATTCGTCACCTCGGCAGCATGTGAATTGCTTCTTTCTCGGTATAAAGACAGAGACGCTCAATTGGTTGTTTCGAGTTGTTTACGTGTCGTTCTCTCTCACAGACCACATGTCGAGCACTTGCTATGGGACCACTTTCGAAGATCAGCAGCCTCTTTGTGCAGGGAGATATCAGGGCTCTGCGCGCCAAGCTCCGAGCGGAATGAATCATGCGGTAACCGGCTCATTCAAGAAATGCTTCTTTGTCTAGAAAAACTAACTAGCCAAGGCTTTGTTGGCCTGGCTGAGTTGAAACATGAGTTGTGGAATTGCTTGGATTCGCTTCTTTACAAATTCCCCGAAGTGTCGGAAATACATGTTCCCATACTCCAGGTATCACTGTCTTTGTTTGATATCGTAATGGGTCAGGACTATGACGTTTGCCATGAGATGGTCCCGGTTTTTATCGCATTGGCCCCCAAGCTTCTGCAATCTCGAACTAGGGAAGTCAGAGACCATGCAATCCGGTTTCTATTGAAAATGGAGGTGTATCTGACTTCAGTCATGTCAGGGAAATGTCCAGTTCCCTTGGATCGGGAAAAGACTGGCCATCTTAACGACTCTGCGCACCTACTTCTGGAGTTTATTCGCCAAGACTATTTTGCAGGATCAGATCGAACAATCCTAGAGGACAATGACGTTGCATTTGAAAATGATGACATCACGCTGATGAATCAGAAGAAGTCATTTCAGTTCAACTCTTGCAAACTTATCGCAATGCTGCAGCATGTATTGGTGGAGGATGTTATTGAGGTAAAAGCCGAGCCTGATGAAATGGGTATACCTGGTAGGTACAGTATAAGGGTCGCATCTGGAACAAATTTCAAACAATTACTAACTTTAGGGCCCCGCAAGAAGCGAAAGATACGCACATCACTTTCCCCCTCTGCTACTACGTCAAAATCCATTGGTCTGGCCTCTGCCCAAGTTGAGGCCTTTGCATCATCCAAACCTGTCGATGATACAATTCCAAAACTCACTACTCTGCTAGAAAATGTATCTGGCTCTCTTGATAAACGCACAAGATGGCAGTGCTTCTCGGCAGCACGGCTATTGGCCCAAACAGCCACAGCCCAGTTCAGTCCCAAAAATCCTACTGGTGTGAAATTCCTGGCCGCATGGTGGAGAGAAGGTGCTAGTAAGCTACGAACAAGAGCTGAAGATTCTGCATGCATGCTCCTCACTACCATATTAGCCCATCATGGGTCGAGTCTCACTCCCAAGCTCGTTCTCAGCATTGGGGAGCATGCCCGGACTCTGGGGCCGACCGGGTTCTCCGTGGGCTCTACAAGACTGGTCTCAGCCGCCATGAACTTTTTGGTATTGCACAAATCAAACCAGCACAGCAAGTTTCAGCTCTGGCTACTCGATGTCCTGGCAGCCGAAGGTGAGCTGGAAAGAGCTATTCCGTTGCTGAGAGTAGAGGTCTTGCTTGAATGCTCATCGATTCTCTTGGCCTCTGTTGGCGTAAATCTTAGAACCAAGGTGAAGGTTGCTCGCGACACACTAAACTCCATTGTCACCTCTCAATTATGGAGGATTGTCGCTCCTGATACTCTTACATACGATAGCTATGTATCCATTGTGTCGTCTTTGGGCGCCCCTACTGCTCTTCGGCCAATTGTGGACCTAAAATCAGCACTGCAAGATTATCTAAGCGAGCTATGCAGAGCATTTGAACACGAATCCTTAGATGTTGGTCTGTTTCTGTGTTCAACGGTCATGGTATTGATTACCAGTGCAGTTCTTGATCGCCTTGGAGTTACTTGTGGCCTAAACAGCCGGATTTCAGATTCTCTCGCGTTGCTCACTAAGCATGCTGAGAAAAAAAGGGACCGTCAACTTAATGACCAGCTGTTCGAATCAATGGGAGCTGTAGCGGTATTGCGACGATCAGAGATATTGGGTGAATCCCTAGTCATCTTGTGGGACTCATTCTTGGACAAAATACGACCCCTGATATGCACCTCTCCCTCGCCTGTCATGACTGAAGCTTATGTGGACCCTGTTGTTCATTTCCATTCTGCCTCCTCTGAGTATGAACAGAGTGAATTGAGATTGTCCTTACTCTTTCAGATGCAACGAGATGCTAGCTTCGAGCCTGATCCTTCACTTTTGGCATTATTTGCGCCTATGGTCGAAAATTTCGCAGCTGACAATATTGGCCGACTCCAAATGCTGCTGCGATATATTGGACAACGGTTACTGTCGTCCTACATCTGGGACTGCTCTCAGCAGGCGAAGGGACTGGTTATTGGTCTTATTCGGGTGTATGATAAAGCCTCAGACATGCCTCACAACTCCGACGTTGATGATTTGAGAGGGTGGGTATTGAGGGAGCAAACCCTCCTGACCCCTGTTACCCTTATTGGACTACTGGAAATATCAGACCCTGCCGAATTTGTGGCAAACCCTTTTAGTGCAGTGGCAATTGCCTCTTCTCAGAAGGTGCCGGCGTTGCGAGCGTATGCATGCACAGAGTTCATGATCAGCAAGAGCCCACAATCTCCATCCGCTTCGCAGCTATTCACTTCGGCTGCCATACTGTCGTTTCTTTGTCTTCATGCTGAGTGCACCGACTTGTTGCCATCAGCAGTCTACCAGATTTGCACCATTGCTTCAGTGTCGACAAGCAGTGTCTACTCAGACCTAGTTCTGTTTGTGGCACAATCATTGGAGACGACTCCCGAACGGCTATTATCGTTTGTCTGGGACCGGCTTGTGCTCACTGAAAAGGTCCCACACTCATTCCCATTTTCCCTCTTTGGCTACACTGATAAGGAAAAGTTTCTGAGTACCAATAGAGCTGCAAATGTAACTCGGGGTGTCTTTTTTGAAAGAATATTGAATCTCAAAGTGGATGGACACGAAGATATTGATACCACTGAGAATACACACTTTTCCACTAGAGAACTTCTGACCAGTGAGGATGAGTTGATTCGGTGGAATGTTAAAAAGGGAATCCCTTTGTCTCTTCTAAGGATCCAATCACGTGAGAAAGAGTCCTGGTCTTCGTCTCTACTTCTTGTCACCGTGAGAGAACTTCTTGACCTGATGCTTTCACCTAGGATTTCATTTGAGGTTCACCTGAGACTAGTCCAGCTCAAATACGTGCTGTGTCTTTTTCCCTGCTCTGTTGTGACAGATTTCTCTTCTTACACCCCTCAGCAGCTTGTAAGGTGCCTCTCTTCCTTTGTTTCCCATCCCTCTGTAGGAGCAAGTGTCTCCCATCTGCTGGGTGTCTTATTCCGTTCTCCTATTCCTCAGCGTGTGGAAACTTTTGTTGGAGATCTGGGAGAGCAGTGCTTGCTGTCTACCATTAACAGCCAGCCGAGTGGAGCCATGGAGCTGCTGAGGCTGTTAAATGTGGAGTCCGTGTGCCTCGATCGTTATGTGGACTGGTGTGTGTCTGGTTACTCCAACGTGGAATCCTTCATCAAAGTATTCACTGTGCTCAACAACAAATCAACCAGTCGAGCGGATGACAAGATTCTATCCTCCTTAATTCGCAGCCTCGACTTTCTGTTTGCACATCCCGATACAGAGCCGCGAGAAATTCTGGGTCTTGTCGAGATGCTGAGCACTAGTAAGCTTATAGGATTCTTAAGGACAGCAGTTAGCTTATTCCCGCGGTACAACTGGTCAAAATCTCGAGTTTTGGGTCTTGTTCTGGGAAGAGGTCATCTTGTATGCCAACAGGATCATTTGAAGGGACTTTTGGTGGTAAATGACGGCTCAGTGGACCCCGACACGGCGTTTTGGACAAGTGTGGTCCATGAGTGTCTTGAGGTGCTGGGTGGTGAGGTCTTTTCTTCTCATTTTCATGTGGAGCGGTGTCTGGCATTAATTGGCAGAGATGTGGACTCTGATTTTGTTCGTGGCGGCGATTTCGGAGATCTGCAAGTCGTCCTTGCTGGTATCGAAATCACTTCTCCAGATAAGCAGCTGTTTCGCACAGCTGAGACTGGCGTTGTGCAGATTTCCAATCCAACTGAGTGGCTCAAAGAGGCGACAACATCTGTGCTGGTCCAGTTGGCAAATAAGGACCCGTCCTATCTCTTGCTAGCTCCGCTAGTTCAGAGCCTTGATTCACCCAGCTTGTCTTTTCTTGAATTCCTTTTCAAATGGTCTTGTTACGAGTTTTGCCGGCTGTTTCCTTCGGAATTTCTCAACACCATGTTCACCCAGACATTATCGGCTAGGCAGGTGAGCTCCGATGTTGGTCGGTGTATTCTAAGAACTTACTTCTTCGTTAACGACAAGTCCGGGAAAGACTCGTTGATTTGGGACCCCATGGTTGTTAATATAACTGCCATGAAGCTCGACCAATACACTGCTGCTCTGTACTTCCTCGAGGCTGATAAAGCATGCTGGGAGAGCCAGGCAGTGCAGCCGTCATACTACGAGATTTACCAGAATGTTCAAGATCCAGATCTCTTTTATGGGCTTGAGCTTTCCCCCTCGCTTGAGTCAGCTCTCAAGCAGCTCAACCACGAATCCCAGAACCAGACATGTTTTGAGTACGAATCAGGTCTCTTTGACTGGAAGTTGAGCGGCGGTCGGGACAAGGATGACTCTCAGCGTCTCCTGAAAAGTGCTTGTTTGGCGGGTATGAATGGCCTCGCCTACTCCTTGGGTACAGAGGAAGATTCTTATCGATGGAAGCTTTGTCTGCTGGATGATCCCATCCTCCAGACTGGTACGAATGACCAAGTAATTCTGAGTCTACTTAGATCCTTGGTGGCAGGGGATGAGCCCTTGCAAGCCAGGGAATACTCTACAGAGCTGGTGGACAACCTGCTTAATGGAGACCCCTCCGCAGAGAAGTACCTAGCCATGGAGTACCTCTTTTTCGACCTGTTGCAATCGGTTGACACTTTGGTTCCGTGTGCCACTAAGCAGAACCTGATGATGGATAGCCTGAGTCCAGTTGACGGTGTCGCAGACATCCTAATGTTCTCCTCATCAGTGTGGAGGAGCTTGCAGCAGGTTTCCCAGGTGGAAGGTACGGGGACCATCAATGGTGGAATAAAGACGCTTGCGAAGCTAGGCAGCATCTCTCGTGGAAATCGAGATTTCCAAGTTGCCAAGAACTGCGCCATTGCATTAGAGGATATGATACAGACGAGCCTGCGGCTCGTCACGGACTCAGGAATTGCTGCGGCTCTCAAGAACCACGCCACTATGGAAATAGCTTGCTGCTTGTGGGATGAAGTAAATGTCAGTCGCACAACCCCAGTTTCCATGCTGACGAAGATGATGAAGAGCCTTGATCCATCCACCTCCTCCACATTTGCCGAGCAAATGTGCCAGGCATCGGTGCTGCTGACTGACTGGTCATCGCAAGCCCGAATGCTTTCACCTGAAGAGATTCGCCAGACCTATATCATGGGCGTCTATGATCGGATGTCTCTGATTCCTTCCGGTGAGATCAAGTCGAGCATGTTTCATGTCTTTGGTAAATTCTGTGAGCGTCAGTTTGAAAGTGAACAGCTCGCAGAAAGAATTGCCAGTTTCAGACTCGATGTAGATAGGCTGGATCAGGAGATCGCAGGCTTGCAGAGATTGTCCACCAGTGCGCCGCAAAAACAGGCTTTGAGGCTTGCATTAATGCACAAGGAGAGGTCTCTGGAAACTCTGGAGACTTCGGAGAAGCAGCAGAGCCAGTTTCTTGGCATGGCTGTTGAGTTTTATCTCCGGTCGTGCGCAGTACAGGACACCAAGTATCATGAAGACATTACACGACTTGTTTCTCTCTGGTTTGGAAACTCACAGGTTCCTGCTATCAATGACAGAATTGGTGAGTTTGTCGCAAAAATCCCGTCGATTAAAATGGCTCCACTCATCAACCAACTTTCCTCGAGACTTCAGTATGACAAGAATGACGACTTTCAGGGCCTTTTGCTCGATCTGGTTGCTCGTCTCTGCGTTCGTCATCCTTACCATTGTCTCTACCAGATAGCTTCTCTCATGCGTGCAGATTCGAGTCCAGAGACCAAAATGCGTATTGCTGCAGCTAAAAAGGTGTGGTCCATTGCAAAATCGAGCACTCCTGCAATGGCTGCTATTCTCAAGTCGGTCGAGACGCTCACGGACAAGTGTGTGGATTTGGCCAATGCTGCATGGCCAAACGATAGAAGTAAAGTGAGCATTGCTCAATTTTCAAACGGCACGTGGTGGCAGAATGGATTGCGTAAGCTCCGGATACCCCCTCCGATTGCCAACATTCCATTTTCCTCAATCCCAGACTATTCCACTGTTCCGACAATGCTCAAGGTCAGCTCGACTGTGGTCAAGGCTGGTGGACTGTCACGCCCCAAGATTATGGAATTTCGACTGAGCGATGGTACAAGCACAAAGGGGCTGTTGAAGGGTGGTCGCGATGACATGAGGCAGGACGCCATTATGGAGCAGGTATTCTGCCGTGTCAACCAGTACTTTAAGCAGGATGTGGAGACAAAACGGAGAGGTCTTTCCATTAGGACTTACAACGTGGTGCCTTTGGGTCCTCAGGCGGGTATGATTGAATTCGTTCTCAACACTGAGTCTCTTCAAGATATCTTGATTCCACTTCACGCCCAGGACGAGCTCAACATGTACGATGCACGCTCAAAAATGAAGGCAGTGGTGAAAGAATCGCCAAGTTCACGGGTCAATGCTTTGACAGAGATCTACAGCAAGGTCCACCCTGTGCTCAGCCAGTACTTCTTTCGGCGGTTTAGAAGGTCGCCAGAGGAATGGTTTGAAGCAAGGACCAACTATGTGCGATCTGCTGCTGCATCGTCGATTCTTGGATACGTGCTGGGTATTGGAGACAGGCACTGCAACAACATTCTTCTTGACACGCATACTGGAGAGCTCGTTCACATTGATTTGGGCATATCGTTTGATCAAGGACAGAACCTTACTGTGCCAGAAACAGTCCCGTTCCGGTTGACACGAGACATGGTGGATGGTATGGGCAGTGTCGGTGTTGATGGCCCGTTCCGCAGATGCTGTGAGCTGTCTCTCAGTCTTCTCAGATTTCAGCGAGATAATATTCTCTCTATCCTCAATGTGCTGAGATATGACCCCCTCTACTCTTGGACACTGTCGCCTCTCAAAAAGAAGGAGGTGCAGAGGCTAGAGAGTAACATCTCCGCGAAAACAGCTACATCTGTTGGAGGAGCAGACGACCAAGACGCGAATATAATGGCGACCAGATGTCTCAAGGGTGTTGAGAGTAAGCTTTCGAATCATTTGAGTACCGAGGCAGTCGTGCGTGAGCTCATCACAGAAGCCACGTCGGTCGACAACCTGGCCTTGATCTTTCAGGGCTGGACGCCTTTCTACTAGTCTTCAATATACGCTTGGCACAACAAAAACACATCGTTTTTCAATACTATATACATTGTTTATTTGGCACCCATATCAAGAGTCATCTCCACAGCCTTCTCCTTCCAGTCCTCGATTCGCTTCTGCTCGTGGAACAGGTTTCGCTCCATAGAGGAGGTTGCAAACTGCGCTCCAAACATCTCCGCCTCCTCGGCGGCTGTCACGTTCTCAACGTCCTCCTGCATTCGTAGCTTGTAGAACTCGAATCGAGCCTTGTCGTATGCCTCCAGAAGAGCCTGCTGGTCGTGGACCTCGTGATCTTTTCCAAGCAGGTGGATGCATCGCTGGACAACAGATTCACCGTCCAACTTCTTGTTGCTCTGGTACATCTTTGACCAATCCTGCTTGGCGAAGTCATCACCAGAGTTCTCAACCACAATACGGGGTCTTGCAAGTTCCCAGGGGTGCTGCTTGTAAAAGATCTCTCGGATGTTGTCTTCCAGATACTTTAGGTGAACGGGCTCGTAGAGGTGTCGTGTTCGGACTCTGACGGGCTTGGATCGAGTACGGATGAACTCGTTCAGCTTCTCGCTCTCCTTTTTGGCGATCTGGGCCAGCTTCTCGAAGTGAGGCTTGTGCTGGTATGTGGTTGTGGGCATATTGGCAGCCATGGCTCGGTACCAGATAGGCTCATTGCTGAGCATACCAGCGGCGATTCTGCCAGATGTGATCTCCACAATGTCGACTGCTGCCGTTTTGATTCGCTGCGACATGTTCTATCCTCGTGGTTTGGTTAGAGTATGTGTGAAACTGGTGCACCCTATCACCTCCAATTTTTCAAACCTTAAACAAGCTCGGGGTACATGAGACCATGAAGAAGATCAAAGCAGGGAAATTCCGGTAATTTGCATGAAATGGGCAGACACAGAAGCCTTCCTCTGGTAAGAGTGGCGTGGAGATGCTTATTGAGACGTGACCCGCAGCCGATTCTGGGGTTCCGCAGCTTCGTTACCTCAAGTCCCCTCGCACGAGACCCGGAGGTGCAGAAGCTGAGGCCCTTCGATATTCCGGCCCAAAACGCCAACCAAGAGGCCTTTGGTGCCATTAAAATGAAGGATCCAGAGAGCAGGAACTACCATGAAATTCGAAAACACCGGCTATCAATTCCTCGAAAGAGGATCGACAAGTTTCTCTACTCATCCATCACGAAAGCTTTGTATTCTCGGCTGCTGAACATGAATGATGTATTCGAGAAGTATCTGTCACTTCCGATGCCACGCCCCCTCCATTTACAATTTGCAGAGTTGGAGCAGCTACTGTCCGTTCTCATGTCGCCTATTCATCGCGACAGGCTCACGATCAAACGGCTACTGCAAATTTCGGAGGACATGCGAGGTTGTGCGCTGCCACTGTCGATAAAAGAGATAAACACACTAGTTTACCTTGTTTTACGAGATAAAGGATGGCAGTCACAATACAACCCGGCACACCCTACTCCTCCTTCACCACAAGATATGGATGCAATGCTCGCACTACTTTCTCAAGGGATGGGAAAGTGGCCCGTTTCTACGTTCAACATCGCTTTGGACTACTGCAAAAATGACGAGGCATCGTTTGCTGTTCTTCTAGACAGAATGAAGGAGGAGGGGGTACCTTTTGATTCGGTCACATACCAGGCTATCCTTAAACATCGCCTGAGGTTTGTCGAAAGTGGCGATGACTGTCTTCCCATTTTCCTGGAGTTGCTACGGGGTGGAATGGCACTACAATCTCAGCATATCAATATTCTCTTATGGGGCTTGCTTCGTAAAGGGAATTATGAACAAGCCGAGTCGGTTGTTTTTCATCTCTCACAATACACCACCAATGATATCAGCAACTCTGTGAGACAACAGAGAGATCTCTTCAGAGCTAAGAAGCTTTCCCTCAAGAAATTATCTAGGGGTATGGCACCACATCCTCAGAGAGCAGCATTCAAGGGCTTGGATGATATCCCACCGACACCATTGACAGACAGCTCATTCTCTATGCTTATCAAGCACCAGACAACACACGCTACGTTCCAAAAGTGTTTTGCACTCTTGGAAAAGTCTTGTGAATATTTTGGGGAGTTGCCGAGCAGGTGTGTACACGATATGTACAATGGGTTTTCACCAACTCATCTGAGCAAAAACAATGATAGCACAAAGCGGAGCAAGTGGACCGAGGAACATCTTTATTCTTTAGCCGCCTATGTTCTGGAGTCGGACATTGATCATTCGGTGTTCAACTCTGATATCTTCATGTCAGCATTGTCGGCGTACAAACAGACGCATGTGCTCGAACGACGCGGTCGTGCAGCCTTGGTTGTGGAAGCAAGGTGCTTGGATGCGTGCCGCCTTGCTAGGTCGAAGTCAGAAGAGCGCTCGTACATTTTTATTTATTTGAAGAGGTTGCATTTACTGCATGGAGGACACGCAGAATCTGACGAATTTATGATGACATAAGACAGCATGCTTAAAAATAAAGTTCACATACACGTAGTCGAGAGAAAAGTTACACTACATTTGTACTGGAAAAAGACACACCTCCACCATCCACTCATGGTAAGTCGTCGACACTTGCGCAGACCGGTATTCAATTCTGGGAACCCATGAAACCTCACTAACACAGTCTGCATTGTTCAACTTTCAATCTCTTCTGCTAGTGATTCTCTTGCTAGTTTGCACAAGCTCCTATGTGCATGCGACTTTTCCTGCCATCATGGACCGGAACAAACACGGGTGAGTACGAGTGCAACGGGTAGGCATGGCAAATTGACAACTTATTAACCACTAGTGCCCTTGGAATTTTTTGGAAAGCGGCTAGAATCGGGGAGCGCCTTAGCCCCTATGTGTCACTATGCTGTATTGCTATGGCAGTGAAACTGTTGACAGCCTAAAGAGACTAGAGCTATTCAGGATGCTTATTTATTGTTCATTTACTTCGATTAATAGAATTCATACGAAGATTCCGATGATCTGGCCATTGCCCGAACCCGAGAGGTTCCCACAATTCTTTCCAACGCCAAGAGGTCCCAGTTGGTGAATAGAGCGCGGCATCTCGCCATTGACGCATCCATAACACCCTCATCGACTGACAGTGCCATGAAGAGGAGCAATTCGCGATAGAATGCAGGGTTGTCGGGGAGCTTGTAGAGAACCACTGATTTGACACCCTTAACAAAGTAGCGTCTGTAGTGATGGAGACGACCAGTGTAGAGCAGGATCTTTTCACGGCCCTCTCTAAACAGAGCTCTGTGACGCTTAACCTCCGCCACTGATGAGTACTCACTGACTGCTCCAAAAGAAATGTTTTTCTCATCCAGGTAGTTTCGAAGGCGCACCAGCTCGATATATGTAGGGACATAGATTAGAGTGCCCGAAAAGTCTCCTGATCGCACCATGCCTTCCAATGTGATTGACACGAATGCTTTGAATCTAGCGTCAATCTCTTCTTCGATGCTAGCTGCCTGGAATCGTGTGAAAACTTGTCTTATCTTCATGCCTGCAGAGGCAAGCTCGCCTTCGTAGACTGGCGCTATCTTGGTACGACCTCCAATGTTGTGGCATTGTGAAATGACACTGTTGATAGTCGGGGTGACATATTGACATGATATGACGGTCTGTCGGAAGTTCTTGGCCAAACCATCCAAATGCCAACTCTTCACTCGGCTGAAGTCGCATCCGTGAGCTTCGGTTGGCATGAGATTTGTATGCTTCAGAATAGTCAACACATTGTCCCAGCTTTGCATCTCTAGGTGGTTTGCTTCGTGGAGATAAACTATTTCAATGCTGGAAAGGAAGTCATAGTCTCGCTTAGCTTCTCCTTCACTGCCGACAATCATTTTGAGGCCGAGGGGCGAAGCGAGGATGATGTCTGCCATGTAGAAAGAAGAATAGTATCGCAAAAATTGGGATCTGAGCTTTACACCGAGGCAAAACATATCGTCAGAGTTTCCTTTGAAAGCTTTCTGGAAATCTTCGGGTTTGTTGTCCAGGGCAGCGCCATCTTCGTGGAAAGCATCCTTAAATCGAGTCTTGTTCTGTTGCTGAACTACCCCAGATGCAGCAACGAGCAACTGCACAAATTCGTAACATGCATTTTTGGTAGGCAAGAGAACTAGCACCTTTGCTCTTGTGTAGCCTTGATCTCTAAATTCCAGGTCGACTTCTCCGGCATCGGCGCCTTTATGCAGTAGTCGGTTGTTGTACGAGACGTCTTCGCCTCCTCTCACAACATGTTGCGCAATGTGTAAAGCCATTAGTTTCGATAACTCCTCTGTCTGTACCAGGTTGTTCGACCCAAAGCAAACATCCCGGTAAGCCAACAAAGATGGGTACAGTGCTTCTTGAGTGGAAGTCAGTGAGCCGTTCATTAGCTCAAACCCACTTCTGATCTTTGGTCTGATGGTGTACTTCACTAGCGAGGTTTGTTGGGCTTCTTCGAAATCAACGATAGTGGAAGAGGTCTCCAGGTCGCCATAAGTGACTTTGTAGGAAGTCTTGTCAAGCTTGACTTTCTTGCTTGTCGTCTTCCAATTATCTGTCTTCACTGCAGAAACATACAGGCTCTCCGTGGGGTTGAAGTGAGACTGGTAGGGATCGAAATGGTCATCCCCATCCACGTCAGTTGCTTCAGGCTGGTCATCTGAAACGGCAGCAGCAGTCTCTTCTCTATCCTCATCCTCCTCCTTGGCAGCATCTGCGGTATCAATCACGCCTTCAATCTGATTTTCGTCAGCCGAGGTTGCCTCCTCATCTTCGCTCTGGTTAACCACTACCTCTTGTTCTTGTACGGGCTGTGGCCGGGACTTCTTGTGTTTTCGAACGTTGTCGGCCATGAGTACCATGAGAGCATTGTAGCTCTCCGAGGAGTCGGTCGCTTTCTTTTTCGGCTTCGATACCTTGTGAGATCTTGCCATTACCGTAGTTACTGAACTTGTTGCAAAGTATATCTAATATTTTTTTGCACACTGCATAACGTATCCGAAAAAAAGTTTGTAAGCCACTACATGCCCATTCCTCTCAACTCTTAATTTTAGCCTTGCACATTGCAATCTCTGCCTAAAATTCAATTTCCCAAGCGCGCGCCCCCAGTCAATTTTGCATTTTTCTTTCAGCTACAGGGTCAAAAGTTGCTCGGACACACAAAAACACGTCACAAATCACGCCTGATTGCGCCCTTCCGAAAAAGAACAATAATCAAAGCCGTTCGTCGACTGCCTCATTCGCCTTCAAGTAGCCGTGGGCCACGCATGCCCATCACCCTTCACGCTCGAAACATAACGGCCATATCAACACAGCGTAAACCTATCAGCACTTCGCAAGCGTGTCAACAATGCATTCAACATTACTAACGCTGGTCAGAGCGACCTATTCGGTCGTTCACTTGACATTAGTTATGATTACCATCCCCCTTTCGTTCGACATAGGTGGACGCCTGTGTGGACTAGCATTCTCGTTTACTTTGGTGGTATCATACTTCATTCTATCGACATTCCGCATAATTACCGGCAGAACCAAGCTACGACATTTGGCGCAGGTGCTTTACTATTTGCATACAATCCTCATCCCAGCACTGCTCATTTTCTACTTGAGCCTCAACTCATCATCCCAGGAAGAGCCAAAGGTGCTACGGAACCTCGTCATGCCATGGGATGCTTTGATGCAGAGCTCTGCACCTTTCTTCAATATTCTGGAGGGATTTTGTACCCTTCTGTTCATTCAGACTATTGGACAAGTCTCAAAGTGGCTGGTTCATAGAAAAAGCGACTCATGGGAAATCGTTCTTCTCATATCCGCAGGGTGCGTCATTTCTGCTACCGCCTATGGTCTCTACAGAATCTACATCGCTACAGTCGCTGTTGACCTTTCCACTGGAACTCTTGCGGGTATGGTTCTGACACTGGGCGTGTGTCTAAGCAGCTATGGTGTTATTTCAAGGAAAGGATCCTCGTTGGAATCTTCGCTAATTCTCGCTTACGTTGTTTATTGTCTCTACTTCATCTTTCGTCATCCTAGCTACGATTCTCCGGTGATTATTGTGGACCATGCCAAACAACAGTACCCACCGTTGCCGCCATTGATTATGGATTCATACTCGGCACTGGCGAAATCATTTGCATCCATTGTCCCATCGTCATTCCAAGCTGTGTTTGACTTTTTCTATGGTGCCATTAGCACAATCACGCCACATGTTTTTGTCTCCCTCGCTTTTCGAATTGGGGTATTCTACGCTGCCACACGCATCATCCCTGGTATCCATTATGCGGGAGGGTTTACCTTTCGCTACAGGAGATCATATCGACGAGTATTTATTCTTTACGCCTATGCTCCCTGTATCATCATTGCAGTTTACACACACCTGATCATGCAGAACTTCGATATTCTGAACACAGGCACCACCCTGTGGGACTGGACAGCAAATATAAGACTACCTGGATCAGCGCCTGATAAAGTGTGGTCATGGGTTGGTGTGCTATCGTTCCTGGCCCTCTACGCTATAGAGCTCTCTTCTAGCAATGGGATGCAGAACGAGTTCATCCGAGACCACTGGAAAACGGATTGAACGTAATATTTATAACGATAATAGACATAAAATTGTTGGTAACGGAGGTGAACCAGCTCCTTTAGCAAGCAAGTCTTACAGAGCTCGCTCACGAATAGTACTATACTGGTACGGTATGTACTGTGCGGATACTAAATGAACCACCAGGTATTTTGTCACTTTTCTGCTAAAGTATATAACACGTCTCAGGTTATGAAAGAGTTCATGGAAACATTTTTACTGAGAAGCGTTTGTATATATATATTCAGAGAAATATACATACCGGTATATATATAAGCTCGAGCAAGCTGATAGCCTGTTGGCCATGGCCTGTTGGTCATTTAGTTGAATGCAATTCCTAGAGAGAAAAATGCCTGTACGGCAGCAGCAGCTCCTTCAACGCGAGAAAAAAAAAACTGTTTCAATTACTTTGGACAAACTATAGTCTAGATTATAAATAAAAATATGCCGGACCATCAACAATCTTAAAATGTCAGAAGCTATTGCAATTCTCGTCTCTGGAAACAAACCAGCCATCTTTCCAGGCATGTGAATGCTCCTCTGAGCTTGACTCTATGTTGCTTGATATCTCATCATGATAATAAGAATGTTGATGTGCCTGGCACTTGCGAAGGTACTATCGAGCCGTACTCGACAGGCACGGATTGAAAATAAGATCGCGAGTCGAGAATAAGCTCCATTGGGTTACTACTGAACGTAGCAATTGCATAACTATCGTTTAGGAGATATTCCCATCGTCGAATAGTGGTTCCAGCAAGCTGAACGGCGCCCTGTCACAATAAGCGCGTGAAGGTGGGTAACCAAAGCAATGACGCAGTCTGGATGAGTCTAATAAAAGACTGGCCAGTGAAGACTAATGATAAGTCACTGCACATGCCTTGCCACCAACCCATGAAACTGTGAATCGGAACGCCAGAGGTGGTTCAAAACCACCCATCCTATAATTCGTAGGATGTGTTGCCATAGTAGACCGGAGACTTTCCCCGAAGCATTCTTGATTGGAAAAACCAACCCTTGTGTAGGCTTCGAACTGCAATTCTTCGACTCGGATGAGGAAGGGAGAAGAAATTAAAAAATTGCATTGGGAAATTTATAGTTTTTTAGATCCTTTTGTCACGTGATACATAGGGCATTTTATGCATAGGGCTAGGTGTTCTGACCACTGCTCGTTACCCGGCGTAGATGAGGTATTGTCATACTGGTTTCGCCATCCCATTTGCAGATGGATAAACATTTGATTCTATGCGCGATACTGGTCGCAGTACATCTGTACCGTAACTAAGGGTCATCTAAGCTGAGTTATAAATTAGGATAAATAAATTGTTTTGTTACACAGTACTGTACAGTACAGTACTGTATGTACTACAGAGTACACTACAGAGTACAGATGTACAGAGTACTGGTACAATAGGTTAGTTCTCCCCCGCCCAACTCCACTAAGGAATGTGTCAACCTGCTGGTATGGTACGGTTATATACCATCATAAAATAGTTTTGGCCATCTCTACTCTACACTGCTTCTCCGAGTAAGTGTCCCAGTTGACATAGAGTGAAATCATTTCTTGGACACAGTCAATTGTCTGCTCCAAATCAACATTTGATTCTCCAAAGAATGTCATGAAAGCTTCGATGCGACTTTTGACTGCCTCCGAAGGCATCGTCATTCTCATGATATGTGATCGTAGAACGACTGTCATGTAGATACACGCCATTGCGACAATGTGTGGGGGGTTTAAAAGGTGGAGATCTGTAATGTAGCTGTCGTTGATCATAGACCATGTGACTTGAATCTCCTCCGGAGCCATGGTTATTTGTGCGTTTGATCTTGCCATTGCGTCTGATATCTGCATCAGGGACTTGTATGGGTGGAAAATCACTAGGTATGTGCCGAGCTCTTCGATTAGGTAGAATTCACATTCGGCAATCTTTGTCGGGTCATGAGATATGTAGTCGGGCCAAAGGCTCCTAGCTTCCGATGTTATCGTTCTGATATGTTGGGGGTGCTCTTCAACCTTGCACGCAACATAAACTGCTGTCGCTACCACAAGGTATGGATTGATCTCCCCTAGTGGCACCTTTGTGTGAAACCTGGTGAGGTAAACTTCAGCAGTGGCCAGAATCCGTTGTCGAATTGAAAGATTTTGGCCCAGTAGATGAATTAACGTGTGGAGGTAGACCCGAATGTGCCATGGATTCAGTGTTTTTATGACCTGAATCTTGCTGGGCTCTGAAATCTCTTCAAGATCTTTGCGTCTTTCTGTCAATGTTTCTTTCGTGAGAAGCCAATGCAGCCTTTGTGAGCTCGTCCAATAATTGGCAGACTATAATTAGTTGGTGTTGAGAGCATCACGCGGTTGCCCTTTGAACTTACCATACTTCTTGTGCTTGTGCTTTCACTCTATGTCGATGGCTTTCGTAAGAGCTCCCAGTACTGGTGTAAAGTGTGACTTGAACAGTGCGTATTTTTGTGAGGTGCAGCAGAGTGCTTAACCTGAACCTATAGACGTGAAGGGTTGCATAAGGTTTTTACTCAGCAAGAGTACATCTGTAGTACTCTGTAGTCAATAGCACAGGTACCTTTACCGGTATGGCAGGAGCTGAGTGGTAGTGAGATATGGCTTGGGGGGATTTGGCAGGGTTAAAATGCCGAGGTATTTGCTATGGCCTCCTGGTAAGTGTCAACCATCAACTATACCTGCGTGGCATGGTATGCAGTACAAATGTGCGGTAGTCGGCTGTCAGCCAGCAAAAAAGCAGTTAGCCCGCTACCGATGTTCCACCCTGTAGGGTATGACGAGAAAAGACACACTTTCTGTTATATTTTCTTTCTTATTGCATTTCCGAAGTTGGAGTGCTTCTCCAGCCCAGTGCCGATACGTTGCCAATACCTCGTTACATACACATACTGGTACGTACCCCAAGCTAGACTACAGTGTAGCCTAGTTCACGTGCCGCTCTCAAATTGTGAACTCTAATATTTCCAACCCAATACAGCTGTCAGGCCTAGAGTATGAATATCCACTCCTTTCGAACCAAAGGAAACGATGTATTTTCTCAAGGGTACAATATTCAAAACCACGCACTGGACTAGTGTATCGCGCTTATTGGTGGATTCACGTTACAGTACGGTACGGTACCGGCAGCGGTAGTTCAATGTGCGGTGGGATGGATTCAGGGGGTGTCTGATGGGGTAAATTGGAAAACTAATCACAACAAAGTCTACTGTAGCTCCTGAACAGTAGTTTTGTCAGAGCAACTGCGAAGGGCAGGGTTATGAGCCCCAAACTCGGTAGAAAGCAGCTCGGTTTGATTTCTAACACGTCGACAAATAAAATATAACTATACTATTGTAACATATCATGAAATAAATGATAGAAAATACCGCACACGAAGCTGTCAACCCAACGTGTGGCCGGGCAAACCCTGTTTTCGGGGTACGCACCCTAACCTTCGTGGCACCGACACGTTTTATTTTCAGTACGCGCTGGCATCAAAAAAAAGGAGGAGGAGTGCGAGAGGAACAGCACACCTAAACCACAGGGTCTGAATTTGAGTGGAACACTACCAAAGACAGCTAAAAGAGTTGCCACCAGTGCAGTACCCGACAGGACAAGAAGTATTCTTACTTTCCAAGCAACAGACACCAACTCGACCAATGCCAGAGCCAGTCTCACACCAACCCTTGATCTCATCATCAAGGTCATCAGGCGGAGGGAAGTCTTCAGCTGTCGAAACCATGCAGTCATCTTCGATCGGATCCCTCCCTGATAACAAAACAGCCTACCATTCTAATTTGAGAGAGCAAACCCTGACTGCCAGAGGCCAGGCTCGAAAGGAGCATGACAAATCCATATGGAGAGCGCTCATGGATTACCTATCAGACCGACAGATAAGTGAGTACTAACAATACTTCGAGTTTTGCGACCACTAACTAACACTAGCCATCCCCTTCAAGATGCTCACATACATTATCATCATGCACAGATTTGCTGCCCTGAGACCATACACTCGAAAGTTCTTCCACCTTCAGTACTCCAAGGGAGAGGCGCATGGGGTATCCGCATACTACTCCAGAGGCATTGATGATATATACTTTGTGGTTACCGGCATTCTCGCTCTAACATTCTTACGTGCTACCTGCATGAACTACTTCCTGGTACCAATGGCTAGAGCCCTGAAAATTACCAAGCGTAAACCACAACTACGGTTTGCGGAGCAAGGGTGGGCTCTTATCTACTACACAACATCTTCATTGGTTGGATTCTACCTCTACTACCACTCCCCTTACTGGCTGGACGTGGAAGAGCTTTGGAGAGGTTATCCCCATTTTGAACTGGAGCCTCTGTTTAAGGCGTACTATCTTATTCAGTTCAGCTTCTGGGTGCAGCAGATTTTTGTGCTGAACATGGAAGAGAAACGTAAAGATCATTACCAGATGTTCACTCATCACATCGTGACATGTGCGTTGATGTGTGGATCATACTACTATTACTACACCCGAGTTGGTCATCTGATTTTGGTTCTTATGGACGGAGTTGATACTCTTCTCGCTTCCGCCAAGATGCTGAAATACCTCAGATATGATACCATGTGCGATGCCATGTTTGGTCTGTTTGTTATTGCCTGGGTTGTTCTGAGACACGGCCTTTATAACTACGTCACATGGTCAGCTCTTGTTGATGCGCCCCGAATTGTGGCGGCAGCATGTCAATACAATGAAAACGGCCAGAAAATTTGCTTCAATCCGCACATTCATCGAGTTTTTGTTGCCCTGCTCATAGCGCTTCAGATCATCACTCTAATCTGGCTCTACATGATTGTGAGGGTGATTGTAAAGATCGTTAAGGGTGGTGGTGCTGAGGATAGCCGCAGTGACGATGAGGACGATGATGAGGAAGAAGGAGAAGCAGGAAATTTCCATGACGAGGACACCAATGAAAAGCTATCTTCCTCGTCGCCTGAGCCCGACTCTTAGGGCCGGCGAGTGGTTTTACATTAAAGTACATTGAAACTCTCGCGATCTTACTACTTGAAGCTTCCGAAGGGTAAAAAACATGCCTTAGGCTTATATAGATAGATAAATTAATTTAAGCGAGCAACTCGACGTAGTTACTTGGGCAAATACCGATCTCTCCATTATCTCGGCGAGCTTGCCACCATCTTCCACTGATGTCACTAACATCCAAAATTTCACCCTTGTCAAACGAGATCTCGTTGGCATCTTCTGGGTTGGCTTGATAGGCGTATACTGCGCGAGCCCTATAAGGGTATTCGGTGGGTACGAACAAGGAGTCCGTTCCGTTGTTGAACGCTGGGCTTTGAGTGTTAGCGAAATCGCCGTTTTCGGCCTGTGCACGGACTGCTCCTTCGCTATTACTGGAATTTTCGAAGCCTCCCAGTTGAAGGCTGTTGTAGTTGGGTTGTGCGCTTCCACCAGGGAAATCTGCACCTGCATTCCGTGCTGAGTACGCCGAAACTGGGCGTCCGGGCGCACCTAGGCTTTGTCGCTGATCATGTAGCGAGAAGGGATTGCTTCGTCTCATCGCGAATTGGTCGTTGTTGTATGAGTGTCCTTTGTCGGCTGCAAAGGAGTCGACCCAAGAGTGAATGCCAGCCTCGTGGGTTGTACCAAAATAAATCATCCAGAGAAAATTGATGATTGACAGAAGAATGTGACCTGCACCAGAAGCTGAAGAAGAGGGTGTACCGTTGTAAACCACGTTGTTGGTTGAGTTTGTGACGTATACGGTGGCTACGCCTAAGAAAGCCAAGAGGCATTGTCTGTAGGGCTCGACGCTGTCTGTTGCAACCACCAGGAAGACGCACAATATGACGAAGAACTCGAAGGCCAGTCCCCACCAGCCAAAATTTTTGAACTCGCTGCTCGCACCGATTGAACCGCCCAAAGCGATAATCCATCCGATGATGCCTATGGAAATGGTCGACAGGGCAAAAGGGTCGCCCATAATAAGTCCAAGTTGGAACTTAGGTCGGTAAGAGAAGGGCTGCCTCATGACTGGTTTTATGCCGAATATCGCCTCGCTATCACCGCCGAAAGAAAGAAGGAAAGCCCAGTGTTTGTCGTGAGAGAGAGAATGAAACGTGACAGGGGCACCTACGACCATTTTGCATACGTAAACTTTAATTTCTTGGTCGCCTCCTGGCTACGAAACCGTAACTCAATCCAAACAAGGGGCATGTGGAAGCAGCCGAGTCAACTTTTTCGTTAACGCTTGTGTGGGGCTTTTATTAATGTACAGAAGTGCGTTCGTGCCTATCATGGCAGCAACACTGCACTTAAGTCTCGTGACTAAAAAGGAAAACCCAAGGAATATATTATTATCATCTAAAACAGCAGGAAAATGTTGACACCGAGTGAGACAATCATAACGCACACTCCGTACAAGCATAGCGCCAACCCTGAGTATTTCAGGACATTATCAGATCTCGATATACTATCGGCGCCGATAAGCTTGTAAGCGAAGAGTCCTGGCAGAATGAATGAGATTGACGTGGAGCCAGTGGAACCCACAAATGCCAGCATCAGCTCGAGAGATTCCACAGAGAGGGCTGTGATGTAACTTCCAACCACAATTATGGTGGTTATCGTTCCGAATCTGGCTGTGCTCATTCCACTGGGCTGGTGATACCCGCCCACGATTTCCTCTTCTGAAGAAGGTAGCCTTGACCATGACACCTTTTTTACGACAGATTTGACAATGTCCCGTTGCTGAAGCCAGAGGTATGTGTGGTCCAGTGATGCTCTGCATGGGTGACATTGCAAGGGATAAGATAGTACCACCATGAATGCGATGCAGAATCGTCCAATTTCGGTTGCAACCGAAGAAGGGTACATGGACACAATGTTTCCACTCACTATGTTTCCAAACGACAAGTAACCAGTAACACCAACTAGGCAGTAAAAGAACGCGGAAAACGAAATGGATGTGGCAACAACACGGTTGATGTTTGCCGATGTTCGGTGTTGAAGCTCGTTGACGATAGAGAACATATTCTGGTGGCAGGTGAATGCAAAAACAATGATGGGAAAGCAAGAGAGCACGTTTGTGATGCTCTGTGGTTTGATGAGTGAAATGGGAGCCCTTGAGGTTGCGATATCGGTGAATAGATAATAGCATACGACAAGTAGGACAAGGTATCCAACGGACACAAGCGCAACGAGGGATGTGTACTTTAGAGAGTCGATCTTGCGTAAGTATGACAGCGGAACAACGATCGCAGCTGAAGCTAGGATCCAGAATTCTCTGCTCACAACAAACTGTGTGTTATCGGAAGGGCTGAAGAGTGACTGTACCACCTGCGGCATCAGGTCTCCCACGATGATAAGGTATGACACACCCACTCCAAAACATTTCACAGCAATGGCAATATCGAAGATTACAGACAGAGAGGGATATGTCTGGGAGGCTAGTGCGAAGAAGGACGCTTGCCGTGCTGGGGCGTAGAAGGCACATCTTCCTTGGAGAAAAAGTCCGAACCCTGAAAGCGATCCTGACAAGATGATGAGGAACAGTCCAAGGAACAGACTGTTTTGACGTAGTGCAAATGGCATGGCCAAAATTCCAGCGCCTTGGTTAGCATTGGAGCGACATGGAGTGTCTTCTGTCGCACGTAATACTCACCGACGATGGTGTTTACCAAATTTATCACGGATGACATTATGGTTCCAGTTGCCTCGTAGGCATTTGTATGTTCTTCCATGGGTTCGTTGTCGCTCACAGATCCGTATTGAATATCCGCACTTGGGCGGCCACTGACTTCCCCGTTAACCATTGTCTTGGGTTTTCATGCTCTTGGCTATGAGGAAGAGTACGTGGATGCAGCAACAGGGAGGACGCAATAAAGCTTGATTCTCCCAGCACAGCCAATCTCACGAATTAGTTCACGTGGGCCCTACTGTTATTGTTATTACAAACCCCAAAGCTAACAAATGGGGTATATTTGGTCTCTTAGATTTTTATTTCCTGCTGTGGCTACTATATGCGGTACATGCTCTATCTCATCTAGCATATCGGGATGGAGCTCAGTAGCAATTTCTGAGAAGACGATCCAGAGTTCAGTCACCAACCAGTTGGTGAACAATTTTTCTGACACGTTAAAACTCAACATTCCTCTGTCAGCACCTTCCGGATGTAATGTCCGATACCACAACGGTACACTCTGTACCGCACGGTACCGCAGCATACGTAGGCAGGTGACTGATGCAGGTTAGTGTGGCAGGCCTACTGTCGCAAACGGTACAACTGTTTTTACGTACAGTACAGAGTACAGAGTACTTGACTTGCAGTACGTGCTGCTTCTTTGGTACAGAGGCTCGGCATCATCATTCTTTTTGGGGTCTTGATTCCTAGCCCTGTCGTTACCCGGCTTTAGGGGTCACAGGCACCTCTGGTGTGCAGTTCCTAGAAAAGATTTGGTAGAACTGTAGTTTCATCGAGACAACAGAAGGTATTGGAAGATGATCAGCTTCATCTCGATTCCTACAGCCGTCAACACGGGCTTGTTCGGTCATGGACTAGTTACTATGTGTGTGTTACATGCTGCAGTATATGCGCTGGGGAATTTTCGTGTTTGCTGTGCAGTTGGGAGAATAGTGCGACCTAACTGAGATACATATGTTCAGTTGAATTAATTTGATGTTAAAAAATCCTAGAAGTAAAAAAAAAATTATAAAAAAAGTTATACAAAAAAGAAAAAGAAAGAAAATTTGTAAAAGAAAGAGCAATGATAGAGAAAAAGACAGAAATGGGCCCAAAACGATACAATGCAACCTGTATAATACCGCAACTAGTTCATACAGAGATCCATTCATTCCAGGGTGTAATGGCAACAACCTGGTACTGTAGTGAATAAGCTACTGTAACAACCACACGGTAGCGGTGATGCTATTTTTTATTCTAAGGTTAAGCCAAACGCAATACTTTTTTAGTTAAGCATTTTAGTTGAGCTTCTAGATAAAAACAGAAAAGAGTAGGCTGACTGGCTTAGCCGATTAGTTGAAAGCAATATCTAGAAGATAGGAAAACAAACAAAAAAGTACCAGCAGACAAGTTAGCACACCGAGTCGACTTTATGTTGGAATCCCCCACCCCAGTGATAATTTATTTATGATGATTAATGATACAATACTTTTGTTCTTCTTTTTTATCTCGAAATTGCATCATATATTTTTTCTAGGAATTGCATTTTTTTTTCTAGGAATTGCATATAGAAAACCCGCTCCAGTAAGCTATTGCTTGCGGTATTGTGTTTAGGAGTTGCGTTCAACAACCGTCACTAATAATTTTTTAAATGCAATTCCTAGAAGAAATTAAAAGACAGAGTAGTCAATTGAACTAGAGCTGCTTAACGAGCAGCTCTACTGTGATCGATTTTGATTTTTTTAAAATTTGTTGTTCTTTAGGTCGTACTTCATAGCGGTGTTATTCATATCTTCAAACCTGTTGAATCCTCAATAAATTATGACTCCGATTTGTAGTCTTAAGACGTCGTTTCGACAAAGATACGTCATTCCTTTCCAATACCGCACAGTACAGTACAGTACTGTACTGCACTCTGTTGCAAAGTGAAATTGCTTGATAGTTCACACACTTGTTTAACAACTGTGGGTAGGTTTCTTATATACTGAAAAGTCTCCATGGACCAATACCCAAACTCCAGATGTAAAGAATCTAATAAAATATACCTGATGTTATTTATTCACCCTTACAAATATATATACAATACATATTCCAACGGCTTAAATGGAACATGGTCTGACAATTCTGAGCCATTTATAAACCATTAGATCACATTGTTCATCATTTTTTCTTCTACGAATTGCATCAACGAGAACTCATGAATGACACAAAGTTCAATCTACGATCTAAATAATTACATCTTAAAGCGTCATAGGCAATAAGTTAAATGCAGTTTTTGATCTAGCTGTCCATTAATCTTTTGTACACCTTTAATATACCTGTTTATAAATTAGTACTCATTTTCTGTACAATACAACTTAACAACGGTACCATTTCATCTATCTTCTACATAAATGTTGTAAAATACGCTCATGTATGAACGCAAGTTAAATTATTCTTCCCAAAACTGCAAATATTACCAAAAGAATAACATATGTACTGGGAATATATATACTTTAAATAAGACCAATTATGCTACTATTTATTAATAGTCACATTTCGATACACTGAAGGAGCATAAAAAGTTGACGTTGCTACTTGTTGTCCACTATAAATAGACCACAGTTCCTTGAAATATAGGAAGTTTCATTGCATGTAAAACACTACGAGGTACAAATCAAGCAAAGCCGATAGATAGTTTCGATGTCAAATTGGTGGCACTCATATTCTTTCTTTTTTCTAGGCATTCATACCATACCAATTAAAATGCGAATTACTTATATGAGATTTCCCCGTTTGACAATTGCCATCTGCTATGAATATGTACTGCTGGCTTGCTATATTGAATGTCGTCAGCACTATGTGCAAACATATTATTAAAATAATATGGTCTGCGTCATGAACCATTCTAACAGTACATTACATTAGCACATGGTTTATATAATAAGTATTTTAAAGAATTTACAACTTTTGTGATATTCACAGTAACTGGGAAGTTGCTAATATGATACTTTCAGTTGATGAGGCGGTAGCAGCCTGTGCATTACAGGCCTAGGTGAGTCGCAGTTAGTTCTTGTTTTGCGGTTATTTTTTAGGAATTGCTTAATACCTGAGGTTATTCTGTAGTCTTGCAACTATATTGCAATATTGCACTTCCTCATGTTTCTTCCTTTTTTTCTCTTTCTGGGTCAATTTTTATTTTTTTATTTTTTGTTTCCAACTAAAACTATTAACGAGCTGATTAGCTGCAAGTATAGGATTTGTTTATACACTTAGAAATCATATGTTAAAGCCAAGTACTGTACCGTACAGTACAGTAGAATAGTATAGTACTTTGTATTATGTAGAATACTAGATGTCAGTTGATCGCGAACTATTTATTTATTTTCTTGGATTTTTCTGTTCACGTATTCAACCGACCACTCTGTACAGATGATGATGCCTTTTTTTTCTAGGAACTGCTATAAAAAAATTCAAATTTACGTTTTTGTGTTTCCAATCAACTCTCGAAATAACTAAGAAAAGAAATGGAAAAGTAGGAAGTGAGATTATGTTGTCCCATTTCTCTTTCAAATATTTTTGGTTGAAATTGGTATCGGCACTGTTCATTCGTGTATGTTGTCACATTGATAGCAAAGCTCCAACACCTCAGGCATGTTGACAAGCGCTGGCTATAACATCTGCGCCACCCATACCGTTTAGAGTTTCCTGCACAGCCACAGGCCTAGACCCACACAGGAAGCATGTCATCAATTGGGGGTTGTTCCACTAGGTGTTATATAATTACTGGACAGAAGTATCTTTGTTATATCATAACAATCGCTGGATCCTCATTTCTTTGCATGTTTCAAAATCTGTTCCTGCACTAGGTATACTACAGTTTGGTACTCGCAGTCACTTTCATGGTCGTTCGCGAATAAGCTTTGAGGCTTGTGTCGCTCAGGTGAAAATACGATTCTGTTAGTAATAGGCTCGATAAGCTTTAACCTCTACTTGCAGAAGCCACAGCAATATAACCCCAGACTCTGCTGTCCCTGTTCCCATTTTTTAATCATTCAACAACTATCTCGCCATGGCCATTCCCCCTAAGTACGCCGCCTCACACATTCTAGAACTTGGTTCTGGAGACGAGACTGTCGTCGTTGATCTCTATGTTGACTTCAACTGTCCTTTCTCCAAGGTTATTTGGGACAAAATTGAGAATCCTGGCGCAAATGCTCTGTTTGACAGAGTCGGTGAAGTAAAGGGCCGAAAGCTGCGGTTTGTGTTCCGTAATGTTCCTCAACCCTGGCATCCTCAATCAACTCTCTTGCACGAGGCATCTCTTGCAGTGGGACAGTTGGAGCCTTCCAAATTTTGGGCATTTGTCAAGGTTTTGTTTGACCATCAGCCGGAATTCTTTGACACAGAGTGTGCTAATGAGACTCGAGATCAGATTTACAAGCGCATTGCCAAGCTTGCGTCTTCTGTAGGTGTGGATGAGTCCAAGTTTTTGGCTCTACTCACTGTTGGCAAGTCTAAGGACGGCAAACCCTCCAACACTGGCAATTCTGTGACAAATGACCTCAAGCCCTTTGTACGGTTTCACAGACAGAATGGTGTCCACATGACTCCTACTGTTGCTATCAACGGAATTGTCGATCCTTCTTTCGAGTCGTCTACTCCGATTGACACTTGGATTGAGAAGCTTTCCAAGTGAGGATTAGTTCAGCACCCTGTCAACATAGGAAGGCTGCCTAGGTTATAATGTGCAATTCTATCGTACAAATAGACCACAATAAATCGGCGCAAGAAGAAACGAAGTGGGGCGACATTGTAACTATCTTGTACCTGTAGTTAACACGGCTGTTATCATATTAAAAACGACCTCGTTTGGAACCGTGCACACAATGCCGAATGTATTTATAGAGAATATTCCATCTTGAGAAACAAGAAAAGAACAGATCGAATAGGAGCCCATTGAGATTGATTGATAAATTTGGTGTCAGTAAAGAATCGTGGGATACCGATACAGCCTTTATCGTTTATATGGTGCTTTTATTTTTACTGGGTCTTTCTCAAATTTCATAGTTGGGCGCTGCGACAGCCATGTTAATCACTTTTCGCCATCGTGATTTGTCTACTATCAATAATTTTGTTTACAAAACCCCCACGAACCTTATTGATAAGGTGAGCCACATTTAGCCACAAACGCCACATTAACACTGTGCATTACTTGTAGTTAATCACAGGATATAGCTCCCTTATACCTGCTGATGTCTCAAGATTTACTTGATAGTGTTCCAAATGTCCTCATATTCCTAGCTCTTGTATATGATTAGACTTCCTTAGTGTGGACATTGCCTTGGGCCCAAATTAGTCCTTCGTAACTAGCAGTGACAATGGCAGTAAACCAACGAGCTTATAGCCCACCTCAACAATAAGCTTCATGCAAGGCGACCAGACGCTCACCTCCTAAAGACACAAAATCAACACCTGCGGCGATGCGTCACCAAGATACACATGGAATGCCAGAGATAAAAAGCACAAATTGTGGAGCCTTGAGATACCTATAGAGTGAGATCGTGTCAGTTGCCTGGCTGCTACTGGTGGACAGATCCCCCGGCGATTGTCAGATTACCTGCCACCGCACCAACCCCATTCGGACGAGTCAAATTGTCCCCAATGCGTGCTCCCACACTCAATTTTTAGTTAAAGCGCAACCAATATACCACACACAAAGAATCGAAATGACATAAATACCCAACGATACCCCCCTTTGATCGGTATCCAGCAAGACGACACCACGAGCCCTTGTCAGTGTCCACCTCGGATCATTGGCATGTTTTTGAATCAGCATAACGGACTGCGGTCTACCCCCGGCACTTTTGTACCCACAATCGTGTCAAATCTCTGCGCTCACGGCCGGGTCGACCTGGATCAGTTTTTTCTCCACTAACATCTTACAGATCTAGTATCATTGTGAGTATTACCGAGATGGCAGAAGGTGCCTCAAGTGACAGTCCGACTAATTAACAGCTGAGGCACATTCATTGTTAGGATTCCTGATCAGTTTCCTTACTTTGTCTGTGCCTCGCGTCATCTCCGCAAACTTCTGATCACTGTCTGCGGTCATGACAAGCTGCTACTCTAACCCCTCCCCAGCCAAACTAACACAGAATTTCGGTACAGGCCTAAGACGTGAACAGGCAGTTGGAGGTGCAGCCCCTAGAGTGGAGGGGTAGAAGGGAGGAACCAGAGGTGCTGTCTTGCCCATCAAGGCAGCTCCAATCTCTGCTCAGACGATTCACAGCTGGAACTGATGATGATGAGTGGGGGCGTACTAGGCTGCCGTGTTTCTATGGCAAAAGCAACATGTTTACATGTTTTACGTGGTCCCGCCAGAAGGTAGGGTAACTCACTCAATGATACCAGATTTGATATCCAGACTACAGAGTACAGAGTACGGTACTGTAATGACATTCTTCTTACTTCCCTCAACGTGTTTTCTAGCAAACTTCTAAGTATTCAGTAGCCCTGAGCTTGTAGTTGGTGATACCAAGCCGGTTTGGATAGTGGTCTGTATTCGAAGACACTGCCAGGAGTTTGGACCCAGTATCATATGGGATCTTTTTGAAGTGACTTCCAAATATGATGTACTGTCAGATAACTCTGCACATTGACTAGGATAAAAAACCAGTTCATGGTGGGCTGATAATCTACCAAACAACACTGGCGTGAGCAGGACGGGCAACTGTACAACATCTTCTTTTCAAACTTGTCTTAGCTTGCAAACTGCGCTCTCAAGCTGCATTCCCAATCGATATCTATCCAGTGTTCATCAGCCAAAATCATCCAACCAGTGGGGCACATCAAACTTCATTTGGTCACAGGTATACCCCCTAATAGGGGACGACAAGAACAGTGTAGAAATTCTGAAAAGTGCATCCAGCTACAAATTCCACTGTGATCACAACGGTGCTAATTATCGTCAAAAGCGACACCGGGTTTTTCCTTCACTGAACGCTATCTGGAGGTTCCATTTGGCTCTTCAAAACTTGTAATAATGCAACTGTGAGCCTTCCCATGTGTTGAGGAACTCCTGTAGTCAAAATTGAGAGCTTCATCGGCCCAAGCATCTGCCAGATGCTCTCGTTGATGATGTTTCGTATGCAGTACAGTATAGTACAATACTCTGTACCCTCTGTACGTACTGTAGATAACACACAAATTGTGGCTTATGTGACCGATAAGGTTCGTGGGGGTTGTAAAAAAAGTTACTGTATAGATTATAAACACTATGGGGAAAAGTGATTAACGACAGACAGCTATACCACGCATTGCATACATGAAGCACAGAGACGCGTTTTTTTTGTAAATTTGAAATTCACACGGTTCACCACACACCAAACCACATTCAGGACAGCATAATGACCAGGCAACTTTCTTCGCTGGATCCGATGGAACCGTTGGGTTGGATACTAGATCATGAGTCAGCAATGTACTTCATTAAACCGAATGATGAATCCCTTGTGCAAATTCAGAATATGCTGCCAACCTACCTCAACACTATCAAAGACACAAAACATGCAACTCTCAACATATTATGCCTTATGCTGAACATTTTCACTCGCAACACCACTAGGAATAACGCAAATCCAGACATTGGCCACGTTTCTGACATTCTTGAAGGGTTGTCCAACAATCTCGAAAAGTGGGTCCTAGGTTCCAGAGGTCGAAACATCACAGTCCCAGAGTCAGTAATGGATACTGTGCTGAAACAAAAGTCCGTGTTACTTGCTTTGATAGCACGTCAGTCCTTTATTGTGACTCTCACTCGTGACAGATTTTCGCTCGCCGATCTTTCGGAGCTGATAGCCCAGTATCACAAACACAACAAATGGTATTGCACAGAAGATAAAAGATTGCTCAAGGAGTACATTGGTTTACTTCGTGGTTGCAAAAGCAACCCCAGTGAGTTGATGACCATGGCGCTTGATGTCACCTATGCTATCAAAAATACGTTGATGTATGAGCGACCTGTGGATAAGAGGTTATTTGAGTACGGCGATTATGTTCGGACTACGGTTTTCCAATTAATGGCCCAAAGTAAGCCAAAGTACTTACCAAATGGGAAACTTATTGGCCCGGCCGATACTCCTTTAACCATTGCCAGTGCGATCACTACATCATCTAAGTGAGTAGTATTATTGCACATAATTCTCCTGGTGGAAATGAACATTACTTTACTGGGGTTACCACTAGTGTTACACAAGATAAGGGAGACACCTCTTTCAAACCCTTTCGATTTATAGCAGTGTATGGTGCCGTATTAAATGCAGTGTCTCAATGGTACGACACGGTGAACGGTGCTGACATGGCGGATACCGTGGTGCACGCAACACACAGTGCAGATGTTACAGTACTTGTCAAATATTTATCCAATTTTTATTATCCTTCCGTCTGTAGCATGTTTTGGCCCAGCTCTGTAATATATAACTTGTCGTTCTTGTCCTGAGATGTGTACATCATGATGGTTGTGGTAGTCTCTCAATAGCATGGGTAATATCTCAATGGACGGCCTAAGCAGCAGTAATTGTGTGTCGTTTACTTTTCATATCGATCATTTTCAGCGCTGAGAAGAGCTTTCCAATTTCCTTTGTTTCGCATTTCCTCATCCTCCTTGAGTGCTTTTTCAATCACAGCAGTGACTCTGAGTGCCTCCTGAAACGCCTTCTCGCAGAGCTCTACAATTCGATAGCCCTCAATTGAAACACCACTTGGTTTGCTAATCTGACAAATATCCCTGTTCTTGTTGATGGTGATTGTGATTTCAGCGTTTTGAACCTGCCTTTCAACGCCTGTGGCATCAAGGACACAAATGACATCCTCCACATCGTTGGTGTCGTCATTTCTCAGTTCGAAAAGGCCATATGTAACAGATACTGGAAGATGCAGAACACTCAGAGCAACAGGATGTCTCTCCTCCATATCGCAAACCGTTACCGAGCCTCCGTCAACTTCAACATCAGGTTTCTTGAAATGGTAAAGACCAGCCATGACAGCAGCACAGGTGGCGTCCACAAGCCCGCCATCGTAGTCTAAGTAATGCACATCAGCTCTGATTTCCCAGCACTTCTTGCCGGCAACAATGCACAAAGACTCAAGATCCAGAGCGCCACTTCGTCGCACAGCTTTCTCAACCACCTGTGAGATCATGATTTCGAGCTCACTGTTATGGTTGTTTTCAAATATCGGTGAAGCCATAGAGCCAATGTCGGTATGTACCACAAAAATACCGTCGAAAGGTCTTCTCTCATTTGGTTTGGTGATTTCAGCAGAGATTCTCACAACAACTTTGGTCTTGCCCATAGTGAGCTCCACGTGGCCGAACTGAGATCCAAATTTCACCTCAATAGGTCTCTGATCCTCCATACCCCGACCATCCAGTCGCTTTCCTGCCTTTAAAGCCTCAGTCAGAAATTTTTTGTCGTTGCTTGAAATCATCGCGATGTGTACTGGAGAAATAAATTATTTAGCTTTATGCAGGAAACTGGTGAGGAAGTCTGACAAAAAAGACCAGTATGGGCCAAGTCAGAATGAACAGATGGTACAACACCATATAGTGGAGGTACTAGCTAAAAGAATAAGTCTGAGAAAGTAAATGGTTTAGAATGCTTGAAATAAAAAAGTGTGGGACTTAGTCTTTTCAGATTTAGGTATGCTTACCTAATCAACGTAATGCATTTTGAGGTTACCCGGAAGTGTCATGGTACAAGCTCTAGCTGGATCCATAAGAAATAAAGAAAAACAAGAAACGAACAGAGAAGTTGACATTCGTGGGGAGGGATATGGGACAATAAATGGGTATTTCTACACTTCTGAAAAGTATGCTCCTGGACTTGCTACCGTAGTTCAACTAAATAGTTATTGAGACCAAAAATTGCTGAAGCAAGTCAGTATACTCTACACACTGTTCTTTGTACAGTAGGGCAAAGTCCCTTATCGGCTACAGGTCACGTACGAGCCTTGATCTGCTCTCCTATGTGCAGTCGAAGGAAAAAGGAAGGACGAAGAGAAGCGAAATTCGAGAAGCTTGGTTCCACTTGCAGTACCCCCAGACCAGTTTCCACACCGATTTGACTTTTTGGACGAATAGTTTTGGAAGACCACCCCCCTCATGATAATTATGAATATTGATATATAGAAACCCGAGTGAGGTTCGCTCGAGTAAGCTGATTGGCTTGATAGCTATTTAGTTGAATGCAATTCCTAGAAAGAAAAAAAATATGTACAAGTAATGACCTTGAAGTCACGAGTTGTTCTATAGCATCTAACAGCAATTCTAGAATTATCTCACAAACAGTTCTGAAACCGAGATCAGCTTGCCCATTGGCAGCATCACTATTGTAGGTGACCGAGATTTGCTATAGACCGGGAAGATAACGAAGATACTACTGTTCATCGAATTTAACAAAGCAAATTAATTTAATGCCTTTTTACGACTGGACTGGTTGGTGAAGAGACAACCAGCCAGTTCTAGGTTCCCTGAGGTTTAGAAGATATAGACTACAGACTGTAGTCTAGTAGATCTATACCAGCTCACAAGTTTCTCGGGACCCTTCGTAAACAGAGAGAAGGTATATTTTTATAATTTATAAGTCGATATAGCTACAGTATAAAGCAGTCTGGAAGATACAGGATTCACTAAATTTTTATATTGACTGCATTTCTGTTCAGTGGTGACATATATGATACGGTACTGTGCGTCCTTTGGCTAAAAGTGCCTAAATTACAGAGTACTGCTCAGTACAGAGTACTCTGTAACATACTGGTACAGAACTGTACATCTGTAGTTTGTGCTACTAGTAAAAGATATACAGTACCGTAGGGTGACCAGCTGTAGCCAACTTAGCCTATGATTGCTTCGAATCCACTAAACTTCAGAGTCTCGCACAGCCTTACGTAATTTACTAAAGACCGACAGATGTTCAGTCACAAATCAAATGGTCTCGAGGTGAACCCCATCGAGATGCAAGAGTTTGACGAAACATATCTGTCTCAAGTTTGCTGCATTACAGAGCTCACCTCACATCACCCAATACAAAGTACAGAAGGCTGTATACAATACTTATACTCTGGACCTATTACTGTCAGTTTATGACTACCTGGGCAGGTCCACGGAACTAAATTAATGTTGATTCACGTGCCCAATACATATGCACATGTTATGAAGTCGTACGATATACCACTCCAATTACAGTTGTAGGAGAAGTACTTTGTACTGTATGTGGCAAATATTCTACATGCCGCACGTTACATGCTCAAAATTGGCTGCTCATGATGGAAAACCTTTCTAAAGAGTCCACCTAGACTTCAAAAATCAACAGCCAGGCCAGATGCTGGTGTGTCTACTAGATTCAATCTGACAGTTACCTAGATTATTTACCTTGTTGTAATCAGTGTTCGAGAACGCCCACTCATACCACAAAGACCACTTTTACTCATGAGTGCGAGCCCGGCATCGCAAATCAAAAAGAAAAAATAATATTTAGTGTCTCACTGTCTCAATAGCTTAAAGGGTGAACCTAGGAATTTGGTCGAAAAATCACAAAAAAGTATCGTAATCGTAAGAAAAAGAGAACACTGATCAATATAATATCGATCGTGTGAACTTGTAGATCCTTACTGTAAATTAATTTAGTGTTGGTGACAGATATTAGTCTAACCCAAACTTCTAGGCAGCCATGCAGCAATATCACGAACGAAAGATACAGTACTGTTGTAAGACATATAGTAACTTGTGATGCTTTTGTTACACACCGGTACAGATTATTGCACTCAAAGGATACGCTCAACTTCTTAAAGTGTCCACAGTACGGCGGTTCAGTACAGTACCGTACTGGTGTAGTACAGTACTCTACAGTACAGTACTGTACTTTGTAGTATGGAATTCTACTCTGTGTGGAATAACTGTGCAAATTGAGATTACTCTAGTACCAGTACCGTGCAGTACAGAGTACTGTAAATGTAGAGTAGCAAGATCCGAGAAGCATCGGATGTTCCGAAAATAGATCAGTAGTTATAGCGGCCTCCTTTTTTTCTTTTGGGTGCAACTAAGGGGAGAACCAGAAGCTTTCAACTCTGCAACGGAATGCTCTCAGAATGGTTACTGCATAAGAAGCAAGCGCGACGGGTGTGAGTTAGAAATAACTGTAGAAAAAGCAAAAACACCCCCCCGGTTAACTAACATATTCGGTGGCTAGATTACGAGTTGAGTTTTAGCAGGAAGAAACAACGGTCTATTACACCATCGAGTCCAGCTACGGATCTTCCAACGACAAGGATGGTTCAATGGTGAGTAACCTCGGTGCTGATAACTTCAAAAGGAATAAAATTCATAAAGAACAATACCTGATTGTCAAGTAAATGTAAATCATAGCTTGCATCTGGACAGCTCTAAATACGAGCTAGCTATTGTTACCTTTTTTAAATAGTACTGTTGTGGGTTCAAGAAGAGAACACGGGGACAAGTCTTGTAGCTGTACTATAAAGAGGCACTCACAGAAGTACAGAGTACTCCACTTCGCTAAAGAATTGGAACTCGACTGTTTTTTTTCCAGAATGGAGATATATGGTCGGCGATGATTGGGCCCTTGATTTTCGTTCCAAATATGATTTAATCAGATGAGATACAGTGGATAAATCAGAAACTGATAGATACAGTCGGTGCAAGGCACGGTGTGATGTCAGATTGCCCTGGTGGTTGTCCCACTGTTGTATAAGGCAGAAACGAAGCTTGAAATAAAAGAATAAATACTGTCCACCTGAAAGAAAAAGGTGCATACCACACTGTGCTGTGCTAATGAAGGTGGGTAACATCACGTGGAAGTTTTTTAGGGGTGAATTTGAAGAATATAGCTATGACAGTGTACTCAAGTTGGCCTACAATTGCCGAGATCTGGCTGAGTATGTTCACCAGAGGGCTGACATATAGAGAACTTTAAGTGGGATATAAAAAAGGAATTGAGGAAAGATGCCGGAAATGGAAGACATAGTACAGTAGCTGCTTTGCCAATGTTAGCTTTCAGTACTCACTTAGTGTTCAGTTTTCACAGTAGTCGTTACTAGATGAATTCCTGAGAACAACATGATGGTTCAGTTGATAATTATACTGTAGATATGAAACCTGTTGATGCAACTGGTGAATAGTTGTAGTACAATACAGTACTGTACAATACGGTAGCGCAATGCTGAAGGCCTTTTATGGGATAAATTTAACTAAACTAATGGCTTCTCCAAGATGTGAACGCAACGGACCATAAAGTGTAGTGCACCGAACCTTGGTACCATGAGTACAGTCCCGTGCCGTTTGTGCATTTACTGAAGGAACTCACGAGGCCTTTTTATTGAGTCTGCTATGGTACTGGTACACACGTGTACTGTACTTCCATGTAGACTTAACACAACACCTACGATACGGTACATACGGATAGTACGTCTATACTGTAAGAGAGTTGAAGTTTCGATTAGCTCGGACTCGTATCGGCAAAGTTTGATGTCAGATGCTTTCAAATCCGTGAAATGGGAAGGAAGTATAGAGGAACCGAATGAAATCCTTCTCCGATTCCTCGCTGCGTTGGCTTGAAAGACTAGGGGCGTATAATTTTTGCTAACTATCTGAGTACTTCACCAGCGTCTTCGATCTGTTTCACATGCTACAGTACATACATGCACTTTACCTAGCTACGTAACTGTGAGGTTTTACTCTCACCAAGGCTTCCCCAAATTCCAGTTTTCCGCAACTCCCTGATTGCACAGTCAATGTGATCCAATTATATTCAAGTCGTATGGCGTGATACCATACCAGCTTCAACAGGGGAACCAAACACCCCCTCTTTATGTGCTCATTCTACGCGCAACAATCAAGCCCCATCTGATGAACCTCTTCTTGCCCCTATCATGCACAGAACACGTGAACTGTTATACAACGCACTTACCCCAGGCATTCCGCATATAGTACTCTGTAGCCCAATCGGGGCCCCACGAGTTTACAAGAAGATAAGCGGCTCACGGCGAAATAACTGCGGCAGTACCATGCACTCCAGTAATCAGCAAGGAGTATTTAGCCATGCAGTACATGTACATATGGACCTAGTCTACCCCATTGCGTGCACGATATAAGCATTTCTCCTGCACTTTTGACGACCAGCCAATCTGCATGAAGAACTGCTGCAGAGTTGACTCCTTCTTACCTGTCTCTAACCTATCTGGCTATCTAACTCCTATTGAGTTGCTGCACCTGGTTAATGTACCTTAGATCTCTTTGGCCCATGCGCAAACTGAGTTGTTCCACTTTTGAACGTCTGCGGAGATTTATTACTCATTCAGCACTGGTACCGCACAGCAAAGATGTACCCATGTCCAACTTGAAGGGATTTCCAACTCATTCCAACTCTCGTATATGCTCTCTTTGTCTGATCCTGTCAAATATTATTTTCACCTGGTCATACCACTGTAATAATCGCACTGCTTCTGCGCGTTTTCGGATAGTCGTCTGATCGGCATATGATCGGCACAAAATCGGCACGTGTTAATTAAGTTGTATGCAGTTAGTTAAGACACCAACAAACCTAGTTGAGACTTGCATGCATACCCTTGCAAAGGTATGCACACATCGGCAGACGAATCGCGACATACCCGCGCAGTGCATATTCCGGAATATTCGGGTAGATTGTAGATGATGACTGCTGAATAGATTTGCAAAGAGTGAGAGAGATCTAAACTTGTCGTAAGATTATAGAAAGTATTGAGTTTTGAGACCCATTCTAGACTACAGAGTACTCTGTACAAAGTACTGCAGTTGTCTTCTCTGGCGTTCCTTTCAAGCAGCACTTTACTAAGATGAACTGCAAGAGATAGGCGTGAAGGCTTGTGGGAGGGTGGTACGATTTGATTTAAAATTCCATTGCAATCAATAATGAGCATTGGCTGCTTTTGAAATTGTTGCCAGAGTTGCATTCCTTTTTTGAAGGCTGGGGTCAATTGCCACAATCAGATAAATTTCAAACAGCGATTTTCAATACTAATCAAGTTAATTGTACTTGATTTGATGAACTTGAATGAAATTTCGTGTATAGAGTCTCTCGACTGTAACAGAGTGTTTATCCATCATGTTGTGACAAACACATTGTATACCACGCCGTTTCTTCAACAGTAAGGGCTGTGCTACACATCACAAACACATGTAGATTGCAAAACCAGAGATTTTATTGATCTATCGATCATTTACCAAAGTTGCAGGTTAATTGAGCCCGAGTTGCTGGTACTGGTAACACAGGTAACTACAGAATTGAACACTGGTGATGGCAAGGTTGGTTTCCAAAACTGTAGCGATAGTCCAGCTGTTGATTCACACCATACCTTGACAAATCTACAGTATCGTTGGATTTCAACTACGTAGTTGTAAATCTACCAGTAAAGCTTTCTAAAACCCAATGCCCATTTCCATTAATGAACCCAACAAAACCCCACACAAACTGCAACTGGCAAAAATAACACAGCTCTGCACAAGTACATAACATCCTCAAGACCACTATCCAATCATGAAATTGAAACCCCGCACTGCCCCCAAACTTGGTACTGTACTTTGTACTGCATTCTGCTGTACAGACCCTATGGTGCTGGTACCTGGTTTAGACCCCTGCATCTGCTCTTCCCAGCCCTGTCTCAGACTGTTTTGATGTGTGATTTAACTTGAGACATGCACTGGAACTGCCGGGTAGAAGTCTGAAACCCTCTTGAAACTGTGCTCCTTAGAGTTTTAATGATGGCCCGAGTAGGATAATTGAAAATATGCAGAAACATTCCCCATATCCTTGCTGCCGAGTAGCGAACAATGCTAGTCTTACGTCAGCCACTGCATTTATCTGTACGTTCTGTGTGCTGTAGTGTGAGTGTACTATGCAGCCTGTGTTCACATGCGTCAACCTTAGCTCCTAACGACCGTAATTAACCTTACCTGCAGTAAAGAGAGAAAAAAACCCTTCCAACGTACGTGCTTTACGCTACATTTGTACCCAGTTACATACTGCTTTGTACTGTACGCAGTACATACAGCATTACTGTGGCACAGAGCGGCTGCATAAAAAATATTTTGTCTAAAAAATTATGTGAAGAAAATAAAAATAAATAATAAAGGACAAAAACAACACGGCCCAATGTAGGGTATACGGTTAGTCCAGCCACCCACATAACTCATCTCCTTGATTCGTACCCGCATAATAAAGTCATGCCAGGGATAGCGAAGGGGCTGGGAGCGTAGAGAGAGCTACAGTGTGACAACGTGGTGGTTTCAAGACAAGAAATTCAAGCCTCGCCCCCTGCGGAATCAGATTTAACTATGCTTAACTCTTTCTAATGGCATCTCTTCGCGTCCAAATTGTAGACTACCTCAACAGTGGCAAGTTACTTTTTTTACTCAGGAGAATGTTGAGTAAGTACAATAAGGTTTACCATAAATACTGGGCACGATAGGGGGCTGTCCCAGGCACATCTTCGACGGTAACAGCACCTTTGGAGGTACTGTAGGCTTGGTAATTTACGTACCCTTGATACATTCCACGTCTTGGAGCATAACTGCAGTTTCAGAATTGTCGTGTTGTTGCTATGAGCTCCAAAAGTTGTTGCGGCCTCCGAACCCGCTTAAACTCGCCCGTTTGGAATCTAGACTACCGGTAGTACAGATGTACTGGCACTCGAGTCAAACTAAGGAAGAGCTAAATATGTTTGTTCTTGTACATACGAAAAGACCCGTCCAACCCCAGTTTCTTCAGTGCATGTACTGTGCCAGCACTACATTACAGCCGATACACGGCAATGCACAATGATCTACCGGTACATCGTAGTCCCTTTTCATCTTCTTTCCTTCAAACTGCAATACCATTTTGTTTATAGTCTACATTTGTTTTCTTCTTCCTTTTTCTTATTTCCTTTTAGTTCCCCCTATTTCTTCCCCTAGGATTTCCCCGCTGGGGCTTGCCCAACATGAGCATGACATGACATGGGAGGAGCAGAATAGAGTTTATCAAATAAGGTATTCATCCTTATTTGTGTCTCCTTCGGGAGGTTACCCTCTCGAACCTTAATGGGCTTACCCCCAGTCTAGATTCCCGATTCTTGTAGATTAGCCGTTTGCCGTTTGATTAGAAGTTTCAAGCGAGGGCTGGTTGGGACTCCTTTGGAAGAAAATAAAAATGGACATGCTTCACGTGAGGGTTGCCAGTATGGACAGAGAGTGATGAAGCATAACACGGCGAACTGAAGGGATGACGTCGTGCTACCCAGTCTACGTAGCATGTTTCAGAAACAATATAGTCGGGAGATTTGCGTCTCAAAACCTATGATTTTTGATATCCTATCCTGTTTGGCGCTAGAGGTATCATCACTAATGATCTTCAGAGTACAGAGTAGTTCAACTGCACACGCCACTACAAACACATTTTTCTAATAAGTTCATGTAACATCATATTGAAACAACGTGAAACTGCCATCTATTTCACTGGTAAACATTATACCAAGCCAAGAGTGGGCAAGTGCCAAGATAGTTATCTACTCATTCTACATGACTTGACTACAGCCCTGCACACTCAGTGCTCCCAGAGTAGAGGGATTAGGGGCTGTTTTATCGCATTTTACGTGCAATCGTATGGTAGACATGCTTGTTAGGCTCCATTTTTATCTGAGGGGAATCCTAACTAGATCTTTGAACTTCTTAAAAGCATTCACAAAGTTTGTAAATACAAGCACATCAGTATAAAACCGTTGGTTCGAATAGTAAAACCGTTAGTTCGAATAGAAGGGCATCCCTGTGTTTCAGAAGTACTTACCTTGGTATCTGTCCCTTCAGTAGCCCAGCATGCAATAAAAAACACTGGTGGCCATTTCCATATACTGATCGAGGGCTGCTCGTTCTCTCTCCTTTCCGGTATTAAATTCTTCGCCAAGTCAGCTTAATGGGGTCTAAACGCAGTAATTATTACATTTCCCTTTTTACTTCAAGCGAAACACTAGTTTTGCCGTTCATGTATTGGAAGTGTGCATAGATGCACTGCCCCACAGTATTAAAACAAGGACACTGTGATGCCATTACATTGCCTCACAGTAGCAGAACTTGGCCAAAAGTTGTGATTTAATGAAAGTTCTGAACTTGGGGTAAGTCAAGGTCAACACTTTGAGTAGCTGGCCTGGCATGAATTACTTCCAGTGCGTCTGCATATATTTTTTTTATTCATTAGTGTCACTTTGAATAATTTTTCCAAAAAGTTTAACTGAACTCCTTCGAGAAATAGTCAAAGATGACAGCAGCACCTACCAAGACGAATATTGGCTCTTCAGTCACTTTTGAAAAAACAGGAACAATTTACCGAGGACAATATACTCATACTGAATGCAATCTTCTCAGCCCTGTTCAATTAGGTACTCTGTACGCTGCTGACTCGTTTTGCAGTAGCCTTTCATTTTCTGGACAATCATGCTGATGAAATCTTAATTTGTGGGCGACTCGGCAGTGAGTGCTAAACTAGCTCCAAGATTTTTGCTAAAACAGGGCATGCTACATAGTAAATGTATGTTGCCCATATATTGGGTAAAATAATGATAAATTAGTATGGGGATGTGATAGAATGGGGAATGCTGCTACACGATAGTAAAAAAAACCATGCTGTATTGTGTGTTGTGTTGTCATTTTTAGAATAAATCTGAAAACATTGGTAACTATGTTCACTCTGCCCATTATCGTGGAAGGCTTTCCCCCAATACTTAAGCGGTATACCCCTGCAAAACGATCGCTGTGGTAGGAAAAGCAGAAACCAAAAACTCAACAGTCATAAAAACAAAAAAGTCGTTAGTTGGACGATTATCACAGGGATTTAAGGTGTTATTATATGCCATGCTCATTGTGACTACTGCACGTACATCAAATATAGCAGCTACAGTACCGGCATTAAATATTCTAGCGCAACAAGGGCCCTTGGACCGTTATTCAGGGTCCCATATTCGGACATGTCTGTGTTTCATCAGACCAAACCCGTCATTATGAGACAAATATGATCTTCATGCTTCTTCTACAGTCTGCATCGGGAATTTAGAAGTAGAGCTTTCAAGCTCAACAATCGATAGTAGGGCAGCCACAAAAACTGTGAGTTGATGGGTTCGTCTAACAATCTGATTCTTTAGCCGGGGGGGGGGTTCTAACTCTCTCAATATCCCGGATCTTCACCCTCTTGGATCACGTTTGTACAGCTACGACCGACCGCATTGGGGTGTAAGACATAACTTCGCTGTAGGGATGCAGGAGAGTATCAGAAAGTTCGCGCGTGTCAAGGGTGATGAATTGGTGTAGCGCAATAGGCTAGAACTACCGAAAATCAAAGACCAGCCCTATAACCAGGGGGTGGCAGGTATCTTCGTTGGCTAGGGTGAAAACTTTAATTGTATGGGTCGATTAGTCAGTGATACGACAAGAGGGAACCCCCGGTATAATTGCTGTACATACTGTTAGCACAGGAGAGAGTTGGATACGTTCGTTATGGATACATTGAATGGGCTAGCATTCCGATACACCGAGCGACTCGCGTTTCAGGCCCCTATTCGGATTGACATGGGGTTCAATATGATATCCAGAAACGTCCAGAACGATCTAAGAGTCGATAGTGACAGCTCAGGGGTAGTATCGAGGGTATATTGAGCAGCCCAATGGCTTTATGCTGAGGTTTAGGCAACTGTGTGACAGTTAAGCAGGGTGTCAACTTGTCATGACAATTGTGGATCACTAAAGGATCTGACAGCATGTTCCAGGCTAGCTCAATCTAGCAGAACACATTGAAGTACGACGGACGGCACAGTACAGAGTACTGTACGATGTTGTACTGTAAAAAACATACAGTACCTAGAATTGTCTTAATTGATATGATCAGTTACTTGTAGTATTCCATGCCTCGTACTGCTTTTGGTATTGAATTATGGCTACATGTATGAGTATGCTCTATTTTTCTTGATAATTTGCCCATACTTCCGGATTCTACTCCTATCAGCTACAGGGTACTTCAAAAAGACCCTTGAGATAAGACGTGTTTAGTGAGTTGAAAGTTTCTATATACTGTAGCAATGAAAATGACAACCCGTCAATGAAAAGGATAATTAAAGGTGGTCCAGTGTACCTGGCACTACGACTAGCCTGACAGAGGGGTTGCAAGGGTGTCGCAAGGGTCATACGCAGGAGAGACTGTAAAAAATCACACATCTATAGGTTTTTTGATCACGAGATTTTCAAGTTTCAAAGAATCGGACTTGATGGTTCTGCTCAGTTTTTTGCTATAAACTTGGTGATGTGATTTAGTTCGCCGAATCCTGAGCCATTATGAAGCTATAGGCGTAGTTTAGGACTTTACAGGGTTCTAGAAGGTCTCCACTATTTAGACATTGTCAGGTTGATGTAATGGCACCTAAGAGCTCCTCAGGGTCCTTGACATATCATATTGGTCTAGAGTGGCTCAGCTCTAAGTCTGAAGTTTTTATTGCCCGGCTCTGTCACGTTCGTCTATCTCACGTGCAGTCAACAGTGTCAGAGAGTGAAATTGACACATTTGTCTTTTCATTAGCATGTTTCATATCAGTATCAGACGTCAATATCAAACGTCATTCGCATGTAATCAAACATCAATGTCAGAATATCTACCCCAGAGTCAAATTGTAATCTCAACTGTAATACTCAAAGATAAAGTAGTCTAAAACTACAGCAGAATGACATCTGATTACGTCATGAGCTTAAAAAACAGATTGCGGTGGCTATTAAGGAGCCTTCGTAATTTTGGATGCTTTTAACGAGACTCGTTTTACCCCAGTATTCGTTAATCTACATCTCATTTAAAATCTTGGGGTAGGAACCATCTATCAAGTGTAACTAACGTTATTCGCTAGTTAAGCTTCTGCTAACCATCAATGTCATGAACTGTCAGCTGTTATAATGTACGTCATGTGTCATAATATCTTTGAGATTCGGGAGATTTGGGGGACTCGAAAATTTCTGCAACATGCCCAAAAATGTGAAATTATTTTTTACCAAGATTTACTTTCCTGCATTTATTTGAAACTTTTAAAGTTATTTGTCAAAAATATGTCCCAAAAATATATAAATAATTAGTACGTACACCAACATAACCTGTCAATTCATGGCGTCATTCTGGACGTATATTAAAAGAGCAAATTTCATGATAATAATATTTTTCACAGAGAATCACACGAAGATCTAGCCTTTTATTTGAAATTGGTCATAGATTGCCCACAAGCCGTACAGTTACCATTTGAATGCAGTTGACAAATTTTGACCTACCTTTTATACGGCTGTTACGAGGAAGCATAAACCTTAAAAGTTATGTGGTCTAGGTAGGTAGAGGGTACAAAACATTTTGTGTATCTTTAACACAAGGGTGCTTGCTGGGGATATAAATCTAGCTGTAAATTGAAAGCTTTTCAAGCTCTGAATAGTGGATTATTCAACTCATGTTTATACGTTTTATTCTCTGTGAACGGCGGCCAATCCCCACCTTTAGCGTCTTGTAGAGGCTCTTGTAAAATCTTCAAGTCCGCGCTGGAAGTTTATTGACGTCATACCATACAACTAGGTCCCACGGAAGATCGATCCGGGCGAACATCGAAAGATTTTATTGTGCGATCTGATTGTTTGCGTCGATTCCTCAAGGCTCTCCAGACTTCAGATTATTTCCTGTCCAATTTCTTTATTTTTATATCTTGTTTAATTCTCTGAGTCTGCAGTATATTTTATAGGTAGCTCTTGTTTCTCTCTTCAGTTGCCCCATTAAGCAGGTGCAAGCGGCTGCATAATTTTACCCCATACTTGGATCTGAGCAATTTCAAGGAAGGAAGTGCGAGAGGAAAAAAAAAAGAGAAAAAAAGATGAAAAAAAAAGAGAGGCTCACAAAAACTTGCACAGCTGGATATTATCCGCTACGTACCCTTTGTGTCTAGCACTGTGCTGATACGATGCTATGATACGGGAAGACGCTGGTACGATGCTACAATACGAGCGAAAGCACCCCGTTTTGCGGTTTTGTGATCTTCGATGCTGAATTGTGAGGCACAGAAATATTGGGCAATCGGACATAATTTTGCTTGGCCACGTGCTACGACACGCAACGGTCATCTGAGGAGCAGACAGACATGATATGGGCATATATACGTCAAATTAGCAGACCCACCTCACATGACGCTCGACCAGTCGCGCACTTTAGATAGTTCGCTTTTGCCTGCTTTAAATTTTCTCTTTCGGCTCTCTCCCTCACACTTATTCCTTCTCCTATCCCCTCCCCTTTTGTCGGCCCCCCACTGACTTGACAGTTATTATGGCGTGACTCCTGCGAGGGTACGCATGAGGACATGAGAGTACGAAGCAGCACGAAGCAGCACTTCAGAGCACATATCATCGCTTCTACATGCCTCCACATGGCTCATGTAAGTCCTACTGAAGCGTGGTAATTTGGGGCTCTGGCCACCTTAGCGACGAGGAGGACATGATGTCATGGCCGCTGGAGCACCGCCACAGCGGCGACCACAGCCACAGGGTGAGCCACAGTTGAGTCATGGCGAGCAACAGAAGACTGCCAAACTTGCTGTATAGAACTCACAGCTGAGGCAAAGGAAACCTCCACTAACACATCTCGCTACTTACCCGTCCCAACAAAACCTGGCCCAACAGATACAGTCTTCATACAGCACTGGCTTCTCTCAACCAGACCAACTATGCCATACACCATACACCATGACACCACATCTTCAATGGCGCCACCAGTGACATCATGCCATGATAGGATACCACCAATGAGACCATACCCTTGCACCTGATACGACCAAAACATGTAGGGGCCGTACGACAAGAGCCAGCACAATACAGCATACAAGTGAATACTGCACTTAGCCGCGACATAATTATGCAAGTGTTCTTCACCAACGCAATAGGCCTCTGTCAGCCGCTTCTGCCTGTCATATTATTGTCATGTACAAAGATGTGAAGTTGGCCCGTTCCCGCCAGCCCGTATATTTTATTATGGCGTGAGATATTGTCGTGGCTCGAATGACAGATGGACCGCCGATGGACAGATTTGTCCCTACATCCAGCAAGTACGAGTTCCCCAGAGTATACAGCCTTGGCCTACAGTAACACTGTGATGGAATCGAAGGGGTACGCCGGGTAACTCAGATTGGCCTGTATATTTGGCACGGTACGGTGCGATGATGAACGTCCTTCTTCGAGCCGTCCAAAGCCGCTTTAAAGCGATAAGAAGCCTAAACTCGCTTAAAAGCTACCATGGCCGAGCTCCACCCGGTAATTAGAGGAGACGATCTAACGAGGTGGGTTTGATTTTCTTGGGTTTAAGGTTTGACCCTCTCCTCCAACTGGCCCGTCCAGCACACACAACTAGACTAGTTACAAAGAAGATGACAATAAAGGGTCCAATATCAAACTAGACGCAATTCCCAGACCGGTTTGTGACTAGTTGAAGTAATATAGACCACCTTGGAGGTTTCAGAATTACCCAAACAGAAATATCCTTCGGGTCAACTTCAGGTGTACTTAGTTTGTAGCAAAGGGCTTACCACAGTTTGCCCGCCGTCTATCAGATGTCGAAAGAGCTAACGTATTGTAGATGGGCTTTGGGCCAGACCCATTGCTGTCGTACTCGTCTCCCCGCTTCCCCCATTGTACCAATGCTGATACCTTTAGGATGCAAGACACTGTCGAGCCAGCCCCCCACACCAGAAGGGGTTAATTTGCGCCCACAGGCCGTAATCTGGATTCTGAAAAGTGCATTCTCTCCTTCCACTCCTGATAAGTCCTATCAAGTCACTCTCATCTCACCCTAGCCGACCGTTGCCAAAATTACGACCTCGAACCGATAAAAGTTCGATGCCATCTCTGCGCCTCACATATGCAATTTGGGCAGGGCTAAAAGGTACCATACGCACATGCGTGCTGCTGCTGCCTCTGTGCATGCCGCTTTCTATGTGGCTGCCACACTACATCGGCTGCGTCTTTTGCCCGCCAAACAAGAAGGGAAAAAGCACTTTGATTGGCATAATATGTTCCAACCGAGCGCCCAGGCAGAGGCAAGGCGTCAGCCAATGTGATACCACGTGATATTACCCGGGAGAGCAGCACGATGAGCGCAAACTGAGTTTGTGGGGGCACATAGGGTGCACCAGAGGCAGCTATCTTAGGGGGGACAAGGCTGGGGTCTAGAGGCACGGGAACGGATGCTATAGAGAATCGGAAACTCGCGTCTTATAGTTTGTCTCTTTGCAATTGCTAGACAGGTTTCAAATCTCGTGCAGCATTGATACTCACAGAGTTATGACCTTGCCCCTAGCCATAAAAAATATATTGGGCAGCCCGATACATTGAAAGGACGGCAAAAGAAACGTTCGATGGCTATGAAAAAGCAAACAGTCAAAAAAGAAATTATTACCAGGGGGCACATGTCAAAAAAATGTCACGTATTTACGGGCTGGCGAAATAATTTATGCGCGGTGAGAAGAATGCAACATGGGCGATAGGGACGAAATTGAAACGCGTAAATGGGTCACCGAGGCTCGGAGTAGCTAATGAGATAGCCTAGAGGTTGTGAAAAATGAAATTAATTTATTCGGTTATTTGGAGACGTGATTGTGGTCAACCAAGCATGCTGTTTCTCGTGGTCTTTCCAAATTTTCTTTGACACTTTTATTGGACAGGATGAGGAATTGTTAGTTTTTTTTTCGACATTTCTTTTTTTATTGGCGGGTGGCCAAGTGGATGAGCTATAGTCACGTGAGTGGGCACATGACCATTTACAGCTCATAACCTGATATGTCACGTGACTTCAAACTCTAGGCCATCACGTATTTTTTTGAGGCATCATCCCCCAACATAACATGGTCTAAAATACCTGCTACGAAAGAGCAAAGAGGGGCTAGAGGTCCGGGGGCATAAATAACAACAACTGCTCTTTTATTGGCTACAGTTTTATCTCCCTGTGTTCCTCTGGATGTATCTATCGAGCTATTGGCCGTCACTGACGTTTGCTAATGTGGTTGCACACCTGTAATTTACCCCCAAGGGTCATCATGGCCAATATTGAACATGTCACATGTTCCTCTACAGATTCTTCACATGCTAGCAGTAGTTTCACGGACCAGATGTCTCAATCTGGTGTTTGGTGTTGGTTTCAAAAATCCCACCACCAACGGCTACCCCACTCTATCCCACTCTGCCCCCCATGCATATTTACGTCATGTGAAACCCAACAAAAAGAATTGATTTTTTAATGTTTTTTTAATGTGTTTTTAATTCATATTTAATTCATTATGGTGCTTTTGACGGAAAAAGCGAATATCGGCGATTTTTGGCTCATTTGAAAACGTTTGAAAAATAAGCGAGAATTAATTTGCAACTGTTTTCCCCCTGTCATTTCCGATAGATTTGCGACTTTTTTGATTAATCGCAGAAACCCGTCAAAAATCCGCAAATATTGCCAATGCGCGGGCCCGTCGTCATAGATAGCTATGGTATAGCTTCGCATGACACCAGCCGTTTGGTTGGATTTTTTCAATATATTTTCTTTTTTTATTTACTGCATTCTCTTTTTTTTCTTTTTTTCGGTTTTCCATCTTTTTTCGGTTTCCCGTTTTTTTTTTTTTTACCCGTAACCCCTTTAAATGCATATGCATAAGGAGGCCGATAATTGAGTAAAATTAAAATATCGATGAAAAAACCAAAAAAATTCAAAATAGTAAAAAAGAAATCAGCCGATATTGAGAGCACTGTACGACGTGCTGCTACCGCTGCTGCTGCTGCTGCCTCTGCTGCTGCTTCTGCTGCTGCCGCCCGTTGGCATAGGGGAAGGGGGAGGGGGAGTGTTGCATGAATAAATGAAATATATTGAATAAATGGATACGTGGATAAAAAGGTGAAAATAGGCGGTTCAAAGCCCGGACTATACGGCTTTTTATTACAATACTGTATTGGATCCATCGCGGTGAATTTATCTTTTTTTTGTTGTTTCCACTGCGCTTTCGCCACCACCTTTCCCTTTCGCCACTTTGTTTGTGGCAAATTACATACGGTACCATTTTGCACCGTACAGGGTTATCTACAGTGGTACAGTGTTGGTGTGCAGGGATAACCCTGCGGCCAATCCAAACACCACAGTGGATATATTTGTTGGGGCGGTGTAGAAGAAGTGTAGATGGTACCACTGTGCTCGAAATCTCATTTCGAACAAGATGCACTCTTCAGAATCCCCATACCACCCTCATGGCAGCCTCTACGGCTCCCGGCATCTGAAATTGGATCGGATTGCGAAAGCTGGACAAACTCGTACAAAAGATTCAAAAGACCCGGGGAAGTTGCAGCACTACAGAAAGATGTGCGGTTCACGTTTTTTTTTTGGCTGATCAAACGGGCCGGAGGCGAGAAAATGAAAAAATCAAAGAATTTCTGTAAAATATGGACGCAATACTAGCAGCTGTTGTTGTTTTTGGGGCGCTCATGCTGTCAGGTAATTTCAGGGAGGTCCAAGAGATAATATTTCTTGGAGCAATTTCCACTTTAATTTATTTTTTCCCATTTTTTATCCTTTTCCCGTTTTTTCCTCTTTTTATTTTTTCCATCTTTTTCTTTTTCTCCTTTTCCTTTTTTCGCCTTTTCTTTTTACTTTTTTTTGCATCAATTATGCCAGGTGTTATTGGCAGAGTTATGCCATATATTATGCCACACAGGGAGAAATATTATGCTGCCAGAACCGCAGTAAAATTGGCCCCAGAAGAGAGCCAGCCAAAAGAGAGCTTTTGCCCACCTCGAGTCACTTTCACCGTTCCGCCAGGGCCACTGTAACCCCCACCGCATTCCAGCCTAGCTACCCGACCCCCTGACCCCTCCCTCGGGCCTACCCATGTTTCAAGTCCCAACGGTCCCAGCAGCCGTGCATTGCATGTGCATGGCAGCAAATAACGTTTCGCTTTAACCCCCGAAAAAAGGTTCACGCCCTTGTCGCACCCCCTACACTTAGCCTGTAATACACTTTGGCAGTTGGCCCTGCTCCAGCAGAAGATATATAGTCATCTGGGGACGTCGCTTCGGGTCTATCTCACCAAAGACACCGGGCTCTCCTACAACGACGACGACGCCCTACCCTTCGACGACGACGACGACAATGCACAAACTCAACTGCCGTCTCGGAAACCTGCGTCTGTGCTCCATCATTGGAGCTGGCGCCTATGGCACAGTCTACGCCGCTATCGACATTTACTCACACAAACAGTACGCCGTCAAGGTGCTGTCCAAGCATGACGAGCTGCGCGACTGCCGTGGCCAGGTCGTGGACGCTGTCAAGCTCTCGCTCCAGCACGTTTCGCTAGCCTCTCTCGACCCCCGGTCCTCGCATCTGTACCGAGAAATCGCCCTGCACCACCACGTCCAGGTCCACCCTTACATCCTCTCGCTGCATCAAGTGTGGGAGGCCGCCGACTGTGTGTACATTGTCCTGGAGCACTGCGCCGACGACCTTTTCTCGGCCATTGTTGACAAGGGCATGTTCCAGAGCTGTGCCGGTTCTGCCAAAATCGTGCTGCTTCAGCTGCTCGAAGCCGTGCTCTACTCCCACAACCGCGGTGTGTACCACTGCGACCTAAAGCCTGAGAATGTGCTGGTCGCAGACGGCGGCACCAGCATCCGGCTCGCAGACTTTGGCTTGGCATCACGTTCCGGCCAGCAGGTCTCTCAGTGCGGATCGTCTTTCTACATGTCCCCCGAGCGACAGTCGCGCCGATCGGCGTCCTTCCCGCAGGTGGGCCCCTCAGTGGCGCAGATCAACGCCCAGAATGCCGCCGCAGACGTTTGGAGTCTAGGAGTCATCGCCATCAACCTCTTCTGTGGCCGTAACCCTTGGAAGCGGGCCCACATCACCGACGAGGCCTACCAACAGTACCTCAAGGACCCCGCTTTCCTGCAGCAGATTCTGCCCGTCTCTGCCGAGTTTGCCGACATTCTGCACCGGGTTTTCCGAACTGACATTCGCCACCGCATTTCGCTCATGGAACTTCGAGAGAGAATTAAGCGTTGTACAGTGTTTGTGACTTCCCGGTCCAGCACTGTTCCGGAGCAAGTTTCTCAGGCCTCCGCTCCCACTGACGCCACAGACGACAGCAAGACTACACAGACTACCTCAGGCAAATCGGCAACGGCAACGGCAACGACCAGCTCCACGCCTACCGAGGATCTTTTTGATTTTGAGACTGGCGACAACTTTGGGCGGTTTGAAAAGGCTCCCAGATCCACATTTCTGCTTCCCGCCCCTTCTCTCAAGTCGAACCCTTCGCCACTCAGCCAGGCCTCTTCTGTGTCGCCTCTGTCACACACCTCATCCATCTTCTCCACCCCTTACACGCCCGATGTGTCCCCCACCGCCGTTAGCGACCGAGGAGTGAAGCGACGAAGAAGTGAAGAAAACGAGCCCTTCCACTTCTCTTTGAATCACACCAGCGATGACGAGAGATTTGATTTTGGATTGGCCGACCCCAGAACCCGGCTGTTTGCGTAATTACAAAACAGGCAGGAAAACCAAGGCCTTAGCAAGGCAGAGCATACTAACAATCAGCTAATGTACATATTTATAGATAATGATAATGATAATGACCTGAGTGGTGCAAACTAGTAATTTACTGTAAACATTCTATCAACAGTCGAACCTCGGCATGCGGACACTTTTATGCGAGTTTTGATATCATCACAACGGCTATTTGGGGGGAGTGTTTGCTGCAGGCATGATGCGTCAACTTACTTTAGTTGGTGGTTGTCTGTCAACACAACACCATGAATAACTGATTAAAGGAGTCAAGGAAACATAATAAATATAAACATAGTACCAGCTTGTTAAGAATGTATATTGGAGGAAGACGCACTTTTCAGACTCTCTATATCATCAATACAACGCTCTTTAACTTGGCAACATCGCCGTACTGCATGGCACATGTGTGAAGGCTGGTGGCAAAAACAGTATTAGTCATGAGTACATGCAGTATACCTAAGCATGGATACAGCTCTGTACAGTGTCTTTGAGATAGAGAAAACAAATGCCCCATTCCTTTCCCTTGTTTCCATGGGACTGACTCCTCAAAGTGGAATATATATCTTTATGCTGACATAGCTTTCCATAAACTTTGATTATGCTATACGGAGTGCATGGGGTGAATGACACATACATGAGGCTCCCAAAAGTGGACATATGTTTTAGCTGATGTAAGAAATCATCTAACTGGGCTCTAGTTAGTAGGATATAGCTTTTACCGCTTCGATTGGGTTCATAATGAGCTAGAAAATCTCAATTCCTAGCTTTGCTGATTTGTGTTTTTTACGATGTGCACCTGTCATGCACCGAAAAATATCCTTCTTACAAGAAGGTGATGGGGCTAGATTTTCGAAAGCCGTTGGCGGCGTTTTATCAGAATTCTAAAGTAACAGGATAATGCATAATTCTGTGATGAGCTCGCTGCTAGTTCAAGATTTCCTCTAGCAGAAAAACTGGGCGAGTCATGGTGTGAGCAGGAGAATTAAGGCGGTTATGTCTACACAACTCAGTCAATATCTTCATTAAGGGCTAAAACGTTGGTTGTCGGGAAGAATAAGCTACCTTAAATAAACTGGTAATTCAATGGACCCAGCTAGGACCTGGTTCATTCTATTCTTCAATGTATCTGAGAATCAGTGTATGCCGAGATAAGGTTTTTGATTACGTAATGAGTTTTGGTAAAACAAGTTCCGATGATTAGTTGCTGATGTCATATTAGCACCAACGTACTATCCAGAGGGATAGGGAGAGAATCCAATTTTGCACTGCCATCAAATTGATTTAATCATGGGACTTTCTGAAAACACCTCAAATGGCCGTATTCTACCGATTGGAGGGAATTGTTCCGAAGAGCGAGAAACCCATTTTAGACATATTCCACGCCCCAGCGGGTATACGGTCCAGAATATGAGACCAGCGTATTATTTAGACGATTTTAGATCCAAAAAGTACGTCCAGTAGTTTTCTAAATCCCAGAAAATGTTGCTTTTTCTTCAATTGTCTCAAAGTTGCACATATTCATGTCTCAGTTGTTAGTAGTTAACAACGTGATTAATTATATCCACTCGATTTATATGAAAGCACATGATTTCGATAATGTGAGCTATGTATCAAGTCAGTAGATGTCTTATTTGAATGTCGGTGCTGTATATTCTCTATCGCAGTACCGAGCCCCCGCTACGATAGTCTATCAAATGGCTTCAGCTCAACTGTAGCCGATCCAGAACTCGATTTCTAGCTTGACTTGGGTTTTAATTAGCCTAAACTAATGTCAATGTAGACTAATGAACAAAATATCCTTGATCATCTTTTAGCCATTTTACAGCGCAGTGACCAAGCATGCATTGGAGGTGAAACAATGCCCCGTAGATAACTACAATATGTAGTTGTTTTACAGAGAAGTAATTAATACATATCTATTAGAAGTTAAATTTCTGGACTAGCATACTCATCGGGTCTTCTACTACAAGCCCAGCGCTATCCACTACATCTTCACCCACCTTTTCAACCTCAGCAAGGCATTGTCACATGGCATGATTAAAATCGATCCAGGGGCAAAAACTCACATCCGAAATGATCAATCTGATTTCAAGACTGTGTTCCATGTTTAGTATTTTTTAAACGCTCTCAAAGCACTATATTAGTCTCGTTTTCTCTAGTCTGGAGCCGCGCCCTTATAGTGGATCATGTACGGTATGGTATGGCGCTAATGCAGAAATATCCCAATTCAAAAATCAGGTAGGGGATGAGGTGAGACAAAAAGGGGGTACATTTTGTGCGACTTTTCATTTCTAACATCATGGTGCCATCTGTGTTGTTCTTCAGGTCCGTTTTGATGGTGTCTTGGAGACACTTGCTGCGCAGAGCTGTTTGGATGTGTCTCAAATGTTCTTCTGGCGTATAAAACCTCGTTGTTATTATAATTATTTATGGAGACTTTTTGGATAAAATGGTACCGTTCTACAATACCACAGTGCGGTCTGGTACTGGTACATACTCAGCGGTTATATCTGAAGCAGCTAAATAATTGTCAATGGTGCGCTTTATAGACCCAGACTACTGCAGTCCATCCCATAACAGCCTGTTTATATCAATTGACATAGAACTGAATTCTTATGCAAAATGTCCTCTCTGGATATCTCCCCCTAAAAACATGAAATGCTATCCAATTGGGTTACACGTGTGTAGCTGATGATCTGGCTGAGATTTGGTCAGATAACAGCGATTAGTTGGAGAACTAGGCTAATCCGTGGATATCAATATCCAGTGCAATTATGTTCATAGCCTCTGAACATCAAGTAGCAGACCAATGGCTGTTGAGAGTGAAATTTGGAGCTATATCAGTTTTTGAAACCGTTTTGATTAGTAAGAAATTTCTTATTACTAACACTGTTTTAGATCTAATGAATGTTCGATATTCACCAGTTTGTTCATGGAATCATGGCCCCCAGGGATGAGCAACCACCATGAGGTAATTAAGGTTATATTCCCGCTTCGAAGACGAGAGTTTTTGAGCTGAAAAATGGTTATATTGATAAGCGACAAAAACGACAATAGTTCTTGTATTTGTATTGATACCATATTGTGCTTTTAATAAGGTGTCTCTCGATTACTAGGCCAAAACCTGCCCCATTTCTCCCCCCCAACACAAAGTTCAATGTCAATACCAATCTCATGCACCCCACATTTCTTGTTTCCCAATGAGGCCCCTGTGGACCCCTGTGGCCCTCCTAGAGATGAAAATGTAACATTCTGGACGTAAACTGGTGCCTCACAAGGTACACACGGAATTACAAGTTGCTGTCAACCTCTCTCAAACTTTCAAGCACCCCAAGTTCACCCCCAACTAGACCGGCATCCAGAAAGGCCGTCTACTGTACATGTCACGCCACGTATATGTAACCAATATATCTGGTGTGGCCAGCTGAACTTCACAGCCCATTATGTCACACAAACCTTCATCATGGCCACCAACACAGGATCGCAGCACAGGCCTAGGACGTTAACAGGCTGATGGAGGTGCAGCCCCTAGAGTAGAGGGGTAGAAGGAACCAGAGGTGCAGTTTTGCCCATCAAGACAGCTCCATTTCCTGCACATACGATTCATAGCCGGAACTGATGATGATTAGAGGGACGTGAGAAGGCTGCCGTGCTTCTACGGCTTGAGCAACGTGTTTACATGTTTCACGTGGTCGATTCAAGAGGGCCAAGATTTACACTTGTTACGCAGTATTATGATCCATTTGACACTGTACAGATCAGTTTTTGGTTCCATACTGAGTATACTGTACTCTGCACCGTACTCTGTACGTCATCCGCACTCCAGTGACAATCTGATTTGGCTTTCTAAGCCAGTGCATGGCTGATTTGTTTTTCTTGATCGACTATGCTCAAACTATCACCGTGAAGAAAATATTGGACATTAGCATTTGATAATTTACCCATTGCATTGCCAAGCCAAGCAGGGACAGGCTACCTTACCCCAGGGCTTCCATACTGCGGGTATCGGGATAGGAAAATGTAAGGTACATGTGATTACCCCTCTTGAAAAGAAATTGAATGGTTGAAGAGGTTGATTTGACCTGGAAGGAGTTATGGAAGTGCTGTAAAGAATCAAAACACCCCGCTTTGGTTATGTGCATCGTTCTGAGTTCATTATAACTAATTCCATTGTAATTGTTCGTTTCAATGGCTTTTGATGGTAGGGTGACAATTGGCCCTACCCATGACTAGAGTGATTATGTACCCCACTTAAAAACTTTATGGAGAAGGCATATCAGTTCCAATAGTTCTGCTTAATTTCATTCTGAATTCATTGGTACGGCTTGCACCCTGTTATCTAATCTCGATAAGTTTTTACAGGGTGCTACTTCGAGATGGTTATGCACGACAGTCTCTCGCATGAGAGATCCTGCTTGCAACATCTGAATGCTAAAGATTATGCTTGGACCATTGGTACGGCTTATAACTTTCTAGTTGGTCTCACAATAGTTTTATGCTTCATCTGTATGATACTTTTGTCACATCAAAAGAATGTTATGGCTCTGTACTGGACTTATATTGAAATTTGAAGTGTGTCTCCTTCTAGAAACAGATCCCGAGCACCTTATATCACCTACCGCGTACATTAGATAGCTCTAGAGTTTTAGCACGTACACTCACAGGTGTGATGTTATGCGTCGTATGAAGTAGACAGGGTCCATCAAAGTTAAGAAACAGATATATAGAGCGCGGCTTTGAAAGTATAGTTGATCTGGAAGGCTCATCTTATTCAGAATTAGACAATACTTGCGCTGATATTGTTCTTGCGTACATTGTATTAATGATATTCCACTCAACGAAGATTATAATTATTCAAAGTTTTCTGTACAAACCGCAAATGGTAAGTTATTGCAACAATCAAGGGTTCAGGGTGCTCGTATTGGATAGTTCTAGACTATATATTGGTCAGTAAGTCATTGACAACAACATCCATGCATCAAAGGTTTGTCTTCTAGGCATTGATTTATCAATTGAACACATATAATTGAGCTTAGAACAAAAACACCACAGCCGTAATCGGCTTTCGTTCACAATATTACTATTATACCAATCTGGTACCTCTCAATTGTGCAGTAAATGGCCTAGGTCAAGTCCATGCTTGTTGAATAGATCATTAGATTCTTTAGACCCTGGTCACCTATACTCTCTTCTAGCGTATACAGTACAAGCGTGTGGAACGTGTTCTAGACGATTATCAACCATCGCAGATCTTGGCTAATTGAAAGATCTCGGGCGTATGGGTATGAGACCCTGGCTGTTAACTAATTATACCAAACTTGCGGGTCCAAAGTCTCCCATTTCATATCTCGTATTACCAGTTCCTTGTTTTTTCACATCATTCACTCAATCACGCTTTAGATTTTTTCTCCCGTCTTACTTCATCAGAATGGTACAAATGTCCAAATATCGTCTTTACCAAGGCAGCACGCTCTAATGCTACAGCTCGATAAGCCTAAAGGCCTATATTCGCTCATGTCTCACTGGTTTATTACCCCTTCATTCCCCTTACGGCCTCTGATCAAGCACGTTTATGATAGCATCAAGCCTCACACCATCTTTGTTGTTGTTGTTGTTCGTAAACCTTATTTCTCAGATGTCCCGCAGATGAGGATCTGGTGGGTCGCGTGATAATTATGAACCTTAAGTTGAGACATGGATGACGAGGGAAAATATGCTGGTCAAGAATCATTCTGCTGCGCCGTGAGTAAAAAAATGTCGTCACAGACAGGATTCGAACCTGCGCGGGCATAACCCACTGCCTTACAGCCAATCAATTAGCAGGGCAACGCCTTAACCACTCGGCCACTGGGACGGGTATGCATATTTTAGAGTTTGGCTTATGTAAGACCTGAAATATCAATTTTCACAGGTTATGAGTAAAAATAAGAATTTGTATATTGGTTTCTCTAGAAGCAGTTGCTTGTTTGCTGCTTTGTTTTTATCCTTTAATGTTTAATCTGTGATATTGCTCAAGCTCTGGCCCATCATGAGACCTAACGTTAGTTCCCAAGATGACATGGACTAGGTTGACTGTGTTGACATAATGAAAGATTCTAGGAGTGCAATTTTCTGGTAGTTTGATCCTTGACACAATGGTGGAGGAGGTGGTTGTTTTGTCACACTTGAGTTTTACATTAGGCAGCCAATGTTTGCGCAGTCCAGGATAACGATTTGAGATTCCTTGAGTGATATACGCGTGATCCTGAGAATTATTTTTGCACAGAATTGGACTCTGATAGATACAACAAGTCATCCCCCTCTACATCAACCATTCTATAACAGCCATTTGCTGTGTTTGGCTTGGAGAAACCCCGTACCTCATCTCTCTGAACCTTGTAGCTCTTCTAATGAAGGAAGTAATGGTGCTATGAAAATCTATGAAAGTACATTCTTAAAAAAAAAAGAAAATCTCATACTTCCATATTGTCTAAAATCCATTTATTCCCCTCGGTATCTCGCTGAAGTCGTTGCGCCTCTTCTCCACCACCAGATAAGCTCGAGTTGCATGAATAATGCAAGTTTAAAATTTATCTTCATTTTTTTCAGCCATCAGACACCACATACACTAAACACCCGATAATGTCACTGGAGAAATTCTTTGAGGAAAACGAATGCTGGATTCACCCCGATGTGGAGATCAAGACGTCAGAGTTTGGCGGCACTGGAGTTTTTGCCAAGCGAGACATTGATGCCGGAGAGCTGGTTCTGAAGGTGCCCAAGTCTGCCGTTTTGTCCCCTCGAACGTGTGGTATTGCCAACCTATTGGAAGAGCACGAGCTAGATAACATTGCCGGTCTGCTTGTTGCTTTCATCTACGAGCGGTCTCTTGGCGATCAAAGTCCCTGGTTTGATTTCTTCGAGACCCTCAAGCCCGTGATTGCCGATGTGCCCAACATCGCAAAGTTCTGGAGCAACAAGGAGGACAGAGCACTTCTGAGCGGCACTGAGGTGGAGGAGATTGGGGGCCTGGAGACTGGCGAGGATGAGGAGGTTTACGAGGAGCTGATTGTGCCTTTTTTCGAGGAAAACGGAAAGCTCATCAACGTCGAATGTCCCTCTTTTGATGAGTTCAAGAACCTGGTGGTGGTGATTGCCTCACGAGCTTTTGAGGTCGACGTGTACCGAGAGCTGTGTCTTGTTCCCGGCGCCTGTCTGTTCAATCACTCGGACAGTCCCGATTTGCATTTCCAGACGGATTTCAGTGTCTGCCCCGTTTGTGGCGACGTTTACTGCGACCACGTTCCCGACGAGGATGCGCACGAGCATGGTGGAGGATGCTGTTCCGGCGGAGATCACGATCACAGCCATGGCCACGGTGACGATGAGGATGGTGATGAAGACGAGGACGAAGACAACGAGGATTGGTCGGATGAAGATGTTGATGGCGACAGTGACGAGGAGAAAGAGGAGGAGATGGAGGATGTTGACGGAGAGGATGACGATATGGAGGGCGAGGATGAGGACGGCGAGGGCGAGGATGAGGGCGAGGGCGAGGATGAGGAAGACGAGGGAGAAGACATTTGCGATATGGAACTGCAAAACGACATCAAGGCTGGCACCGAAATCTTCAACACGTACGGAGACCTGCCCAACGCCATGCTGCTGGCAAGATACGGCTTTGCCATTTGGAACAACAACCAGGAGGTGGTTTCGTTCTGGAAGGAGGCCATGGCTCATGCCAAGAAGAGCGGCAAGATGGATCGACTCAAGATGCTGCGGAAGCGAGATCCCGAGCTGGCGGAGAAGATCTTCGTCGGCTACTCAGACGGCGACACCAAGAAGATTGAGTGGGGCCCCTGCGTCAACGCCATGCTCACCCTGCTGCTCATGACCGAATCAGAGTACAAGAAAAAGGTGTGCTCTCGACGTCTCGATAAGGACATTAACAAGCTCAAGAAGCAGCTGCTCAACGACCGTCTCAAGCGGTACGAGGATGGCGGAATGACCTCTTCCGAGTACGCCAAGGTTCTGCCCAAGGTAACGGGAACAAAGAGAGAGGCTATCATTGTGCGAGGAACCGAGAAGAAGCTCATTGAAACTGCCATCAAGACACTCAAGTAAGTTGGAGGAGTATATGGGGGTGCATGGAGAATTAAAAGTTGATATATAAATAGGAATACAAGGTGCATAGAGACGGTGGGTTGAAGGTGTAAATGTGAAGCTTGGTGCGGCTCTACAGTCCGGTACAGATATGGGGAAAAGGCTGCCTCTATACCAGAGGTCTGGTGGATCTCTGAACGATACAGCATCGTACAAAACCGGAACAATAAGACAAAGTCTGTATCTGAAACAGGTATCGGGTCTGAATTCAGTCACGAAAACAAGTATTCGGCCTCGACAGGGCCTGGGATAAGGTACTGAAGCTCATGAATAGATCTGAAACAGGTGTCAGAGCTCGTATTAAAGCTTGAAACAGGTACCGGGTCTGAATTAGGGCACGATAACAGGTACCCAATCCTGTTGGTGCCTGAATCCAGGAACAAAAGCTCGTAGGTCTGAAACAGGCACCGACGCTTGAAACAAGGTACGAAAACAAGTAAGGACACCGTTGGTGCCTGAATCCAGGTAGTGGGTTTGTTTACAAATCTGAAACAGGCACACTCGCTTGTAATAGGACCTAAAACAGGTACGCGAGTCTGGTAAAAGCACGAAAACATGTGACTGGCCTTGTTGGAGTCTCAATCCAGGTACCGAAACAAGCACCCGACCGTTGGTACCTGAAACCAGGAACCCATCTGAAACCAGGTACCACAAGAAACTCCCGAAGCCGTTGGGACCTGAAACTAGGAACCAAAATTATCCGAAACCGGATTGATCATCTGAAACATGTGCACTCTCAACCAAGACCAGTGGGGGCACCATGTAAAGGTGGGGGACAATCCAGCAAAGAACCGGAGAGTGGGGGCTGTGAAAACCAGTGGAAACCTATGGAACCCTGTGGAACCCTGTGGAACCCTGTGGAACCCTGTGGAACCCTGTGGAACCCTGTGGAACCCTGTGGAAGGTTGTAGAGGCCCGTGGGGGGCTGTGGGGGGCTGTGGGGGACTGTGGGGACTTATGGGGATACCAGATCGGTTATCAGTCCCAATTAGGAAGTAACCTTAACCTTAAATATTTCAGATAAGCACGATCAAGCCCACGAAACTTGCCTTTTTCGTGGGCTTTCTGAAGCTGGCGAACGTTCTGTCCGGAGATCTTTTTTATTTTTTTATTTTTTTATTTTTTTATTTTTTTGGGACCAGCAGCAGACTAGGATCGCTCTTTGGCAGGCACATTCGCACCTGCCAAAGACTTGAAGCGACGACCTACAGATGGGCTGCAGGCCGCCGCTTCTCGGCTTTTTTTTTGATTTTCCAGGTATGGAGGTAACTTGGTTAGTAGGAACGGGGAGTGGTTGTTGGATGAAGGGGGAAACGAGATGTGACAATGTCAGGTGGTTCGATACCTGGCCAGGATCTCAACACAACTGCCATTCCACCAGTCGCAGAAAGATTACATCGATAATGCGATTGACGCCTGGCCTGGACATCAACCCCACTCTCTCTGTAATAGCTCGTGCAACAGTTCTCTCTTGTCTCTCCTCCGAGTTGGTGACAGGATACTCACTCAAAAAAGGGAGGGAAGTCAGCCAGGTCGATGTTCAAGATGGCGAAAGAGTGCGGAACGTGGCTGACTTCCGGTCGTCAGCGTGTCGTCAGCGTGTCGTCAGCATATCCTCCGCGTTAGGCCAGCGGGCAGTATCCTCCGCGTTAGGTCAGCGGGCAGCATCATCCGCGTTAGGTCAGCGGGCAATGGGAAGCATGTCATCCGCGCCAGGTCAGCGGGCAGTATCCTCCGCGTTAGGTCAGCGGGCAGCATCATCCGCGTTAGGTCAGCGGGCAATGGGAAGCATGTCATCCGCGCCAGGTCAGCGGGCAGTATCCTCCGCGTTAGCGGGCAGTGGGAATCACATCATCCGCGTTAGGTGGGAAGCATGTCAGCCGCGTCAGGTCAGCGGGTAGTATCCTCCGCGTTAGGTCAGCGGGCAATGGGAATCACATCATCCGCGTTAGGTCAGCGGGCAGTGGGAAGCATCTCATCCGCTTCAGGTCAGCGGGCAATGGGAAGCATGTCATCCGCGTCAGGTCAGCGGGTAGTGGGAAGCATGTCATCCGCGTTAAGTCGGCGGGTAGGGGGAATCCTAGTTTTGTCCTGTGTCACCATCATGGGTTGGAGGTAGAAATGTGGGTGTCATTCTATACTCAACTCGTCAAGTCGTCAGCGTGTCGTCAGCGTGTCGTCAACTTGTCGTCAGCTTGTCGTCAGCTTGTCGTCAGCTTGTCGTCAGCATATCCTCCGCGTTAGGTCAGCGGGCAGTGAGAATCCTAGGTTTGTCCTGTGTCATCATCATGGGTAGGAGATAGAAATGTGGAAGTCATTCTGTACTCAACTCGGCATGTCGTCAGCGTGTCGTCAGCTCCTCCGCGTTAGGTCAGCGGGCAGTGGGGATCCTAGTTTTTGTCCTGTGTCATCATCGTGGGTTGGAGGTAGAGATGTGGGTGCCATTCTGTACTCAACTCAAGCTGCTGGTGTAATGTTGTTGTCGTTGGGGTGATGGAGGAGAAGAGTGGCTGAGAGATCTGGGGACCTTATATAGACACAGATACGAACCCAATCAAGGAGTGCACAAACAGCCCACCTTAATTGATATAGCTTGTGGTGACACACGGGGAGCAGGAAGTAGGCAAAAGATCAGTGTGTCAAAGGCGGGATATCGATAGGGTATCAAATGATTTTTATGCTGTACATCCTAAACCCCAGGTGCCCCGATCATTGCCACGTTACGATGTTTGAGGGTAAGTTTTGTGTTATTACAGAACCTGCGTAATCAAGACCTTATCTGGAAGTTTATCGACAGAGAGTTTTTTTACACAAGCGATGGGTATACAGACAAAACGATAGGACTTGTATAATACGGAAGGGGGTAGTTGGTAGTATGATGTTCGGAATTACTATTGTTCCTTTGGGCAGTTTGTTCGTCATTTGGTAATTCGTGTTGCGGAGCAAACATTTTGGAGGGGGCGGTGCATCAGTGTAACCGGCCATTTGTTGGTACATACATGGGGCTTAAAAAACTTCAAGTTCATAATTGTTGCCGTACGAGTTGTTAAGAGGCGTCTATGGGGCTGATACCTACTTCTTCATGTTATGATACGGTATGGTACGAGACCGTACACAATGGCCATACATTACTGGTTTTATTAGAGCCTTGCGTAATAGTTGGTAACGTTTCTTCGCTTCCGCAGTTGGCCCATAGCATGATCCATAGTCAGTTGTACACCGTTTCAAGATCACCCAGTTCCACGTAGAGAAGCCCTTGTTGTCTGGTCATAGACGGCATAGTCCATGCGGAGAGGCTTAGGTGGAACAAACATAGAAATCTTCAAGTGCAATCGGTTCAAAATCTGGTACAGAGTACTGACTATATGGGTGCCGATATTGAACCGTTTCATTTTTTCGCTCCACCCATTTCTGTGAGTGTGATGGAATCTCACTTTGTAGTGCCGTTCGGTGAACAGCCCAATATCTGAGGAGTGTCGGATTCTAAACCAAATTCTGTATTCAATTCTGATACAATTGGTGCCACTTGCCATCTTCATCACTCGATCACGCACTAGCCACTCACCACCTACAACCTCCGTCTCTGAACTCACTGTGGATATAAATATGTTTGTTATTTGAAAGAAAGTGTTAGAAAGAAAGGCTACTTGAACAACGAAAGACGTCTGCCAAGCTTCTTCAAATTACCCTGGCTTTGTCTGCTCTTGACCCGAGAAAAGTGGCCATAGCCGTCTCCTTCGCTCTGGTCAAAGGCATCGTACCGGTCCGTGACACCCTCGGTGTTGTATCGGCCTCGCTCCTCCTCACGAGAATGGTAGTTGGTCAAGTGGTCCGTGTCGTCAGCCAGCAGGTCCACCTCGTGTCGGTGTCCAGTGTTGTGCGACACTGGGGGAGGGGGAGGGGCCTTCTTGGTGGCGAGGAAATCGAGGTAGTCTGGGTTAAACAGCTCCTGCTGCGTCATGTGCTCGTTGTGGGTTGTCACAGGCTTGTCGTCATCCTGCTGGGACGGCAGCGAGTCCGCCCAGGGGTTGTTGGACGTTCTGGAGGTGGCGGTGCCCGATCGGTTTCTGGTGGAGGGGGTGAAGGAGAAGGCGCCGGTGGGGTTCTGCTGGGGCACAGACTGCGACCGGTTCTTCTTGGGCGGGTCGTAGGCCGAGGGTCGGTCCGACACGGAGTACGCCGAGGAGTTGTAGTCGTCGTAGTTGGAGGAGGCGTACGTGTTGGCGGTGTTGCCCGTCTCGGTGCGCTTCACTGTGGACCGGCCGTTGCCCTCGCGGGCCTGGTCAAATCCGGGCTCGTAGTCCAGAAAGTACGAGGTGGACGGCGGCTTGAGTGGCGATCTTTTGGGCGACGAGTTCTTGGACGCCTTTGGCGACGACTTACGGTCGTGGTAGCCGTAATCGTCGTCCAGCGACGTGGCCGAGTTGTTGTACTCGTCGTTGTGCAGCTTGACGGACGATCGTCGCCGGGTGTATCTGGACGTGACCTTTCTGTACTCCAGCTGGTTCTGGATTCTTCCGAGGATTGAGGTCATGGCGTACGTAGGGGGCTCAGCGAGGGTGGCTTAGTGAGTGAGGGAGGAGCTGTAGAAGGAGCTGCTACGGATGTTTCTCTACGAAAAGACCGAGGAAAGACTCGGTACTTAAACCGCACCCTTCATCGCCACTAAAGTTACGATCCAAGACATGTACGAGGCTCCATGTGGATGGTGCTTTAGCACGCCAAACGCTAATGCGGCATTTGGCCAAAAGACGTCCGTTGCAGCACGAAATGTCGCACTTTGGGGTACCGGAAGAAGCGCATCGGCCGTCCGCTTCTGTCGCGCCGATTTCCGGCTTCAAAATCCATCGCTCGGCGTTCTGTCCGGCCTCAAACAACTAAGATAATCCCGGAACTAAATTTCCCCCGAGTAAAAAAAAAAAAAACGAAGGGCTGGAAACGGTAAATTAGAATTGAAATCCAGTATCCAAAGCCTCGCACGGAAGAAAAAACCGTTAAGAGCCCCGCCCAAGCGTCAAAGATGGACAATCTAAGAAGACCATGCTTTTGCAGCGTGCCTAAAACATGTGTCTGTATGTTCTGGGCAGTGTGTCTTGTTGGCGTGTGGCATGTACAAGGCGGGGACAACGGACGTCCAAAGTGACGGGTTCAAGAGTATGTGTGGAGACGGTGTAGAAATCTGAAGAGTGCAGTCGTCAGGAAATTGCGTCTTGTATTTCTGGCTGTTGTTTTCCTGTCGATATCTCCTCTATTGGTCTATTTGCGCCGTGCCACATTTGGACTTTTTTGCCTCTGGACGTACCTGAATGTAGGGTGATCTGTAGGGCAAAGTGATAGAGTTTGGAAAACTGACAGCCTACCCCAACGCCTTCTCCGAACACGACTCCGTCCAAAAGATGCTGTGGTGGGGCTACGGGAAATCTAAAGAGTGCAATCGGTCGGATTTTTCATCAGTAAGACAAATGTACTATTCCCGTGTCTTCAATCTCACTTTCCTTTCTCTGACGACTTTCAGTCGACCCACAATCTTAGACTTTTGCAACTGTAGTGCCTTGTCCACATGCATCAACGAAGGAGGTCTTGTGCCCAAGAACACGCCCAGCTGTCAGACGCGTCCTGCCCACATTCCGTCGGTCGTGTGAAGGTGTGCCCCGATATTCCAGCTTTTGTGCAATATCCATTCATCGATAATTGTCCTGTATATATTGACAATTGCATTGTTTATAGCGCTTAAACAGTCGGCTCTTCTTTTTTTCCTCTTTTCTTTTTTTTCGCACAGTGGGAGACGCCAAAGGACCCAAAAACCTTATTATGGCTAGCCTTTAACGGCTCCGGAAACATAACTCGGACTCCGGAGATATATACCTGTGAGAGAGGTGATGGGCGATGAGGTTGGATGAGATATTGGCTTGGCCGTGAGAACTGAGACCCGTGCAATTTTTCTGGAACTGAGAAAATATATTTTGTTTCTCTTTGTGTATTCTAAAAACAACTTGGACGGCACGCTAATAAGCAGACTACGGCCTTCTCCTGTGGCGAGATTATAATTCCGTTTACACCCCAGGTCTCAACCCCTAGGTCTTGACCCTCATAGTGAGCTTCAACGATTGTTCTGAAAAAGGTTGTAGGCGATGTGAGGAAATTCTGAAGAGTGCATCTTGTCACAAATACTTTTGCGAGTACAACGGTACCGTTTGGGCTTCTACAGCTCCAATTAGTTACTGATATTGGGGAAGTGTTTGGAGACAGGTGGTGAGCAATGTCTACAGTAAATAGCCACAGCCCCCAGTCACTTGGAAAAAGAAAATTCGGTCCATAACCCTGGAAGTTTTGGAGCTACGAAGCTGGGGGAAAGACCCAAGCCATTATCTGATTACGCTCATTGGTACTGTAGTTTTTTTCTTTACACAGGATTCAAATTAATTGTGTAAAACGCATTTTCAAAACTGTCAGCCTTGACCCTCACATCCTCGAGATAAGGTTGTGGGGTGACTGGACTGACTCCCGTCTGGTGAGAGATGCGCAAACGTAATCTTGAGCTTGGCAGAAATACAGTCCGTGACAAAATCGATATATCTTTTGTCTGGGTGTATTTGCAGTGGTTTTAATGGTACTATTGCACTCGCAGCAATGTTCTGAACAAAACGCACTCTTCAGATTTTCCATAAGTCCCCCACAACATCTTTAAAACTGGCTAAAGCCGGGACTGGCTAGGTCACAGCAGATCAGGGGAAGTGTGGGGGTTTATCTGTCAAGTACGTTCCATCACGGTGGACTGCGGTGCTGTGTCAACAATCGCGTGTTTCGCGGCTGCTTATGTAATGGTTTGGTGGTTTTCTTATTAGGGAATACAAGGGCTTATTGATCAGATTGAGGCAAGTTGAAGGGAACTGTTTTGTAGAGAAATGCAAGCTGAATCTATTGGTTTGGTTGGCTTTGTGATATTCCGGATATTGGATGAGTTTTGACCAATATGGGATGTTTAAAAAGCTATGCTCTGGTTTGGCACAGTAGTTTGTGAGGTCTAGTTGCACCAAGGCTGGTATTGATAGATTTCGAAGCACTTTCTGAGGATATCCCCCTCATTTGTTTTTTAATACTCTCACTATAGCATTTTTGATGAAGCTGGTTCAGAATTCTGTACAGAGTAGTCTAATAACTCTTTTGGAAGACACCATGGCTGTACTGTAAAAATTCTGAAGAGTGCGTTCGTCTTGGATTGTAATTTTGAATAATATTGAGCTTTTGAAATCTCCAGATCGAAACTTATAGCGCAGTTGTTGGGTAGTTGGATTATGTAATCATCGCCATAAAGTTCGCTTATGTAATCATCACCACAATGGTTTTCCATCCTGGTTACCATCCATATAACTACCGGTATATTTACAAAATCAAAAATCTCTAGAGTGCATTCCGTTTCAAATTGATTCTCCAATATTAAGGGGCCAAAATTTTTCCCGCTTTCCATTTATTCCTCTATTTTTTCATTATATTTATAAAATATTTTTTCTTGAAATGTATCAAATATACAAGCAAACCGGCTAAAATTGAATATAGGAGGTGTCGGTTACTTATGCCTATAATTGTGGAGCTAGTACCATTAGCCTGCTGTACATTTAGATCCATTTTTGACCTGTGGAAACTAGTCTGGTCTGGAATGTTGCACCTACCAAGTCCCTTGGGTGACACGACGCTAATTTAACAATGCTGTGTCAAAGCTAGCCAGATTCTGAAAAGTGCATTCTTCTTGAAATTCAAATCTCATTAAGACGACACCATCTTAGTTGCTTTAAAGGAGGTCCGAAAGCCATTATCAGAGATGTATTTTGGGAATAAACTTTCGCGTCTTGCATTTATAGGATGGAAAACATGAGCTGTGAGTCTTTCGAAGGGGATTCAGGACACTTGGTACAAAATGTGAAGAGGTTGTTTCCAGACAAATTTGATCCTGTATCTTATGGTCCCAGTTGTATGTTTGTAGCTCATTTATTTGACCATATCCTACCATACATCAAACCGATCCCAGTGATAATCGCTACCGTGAAGGGTCTGTAAGAATTCTAAGTAGTGCGTTCTTTGTGAAATCCGATTCTCATTCTTTTAAAACCATATTTGGCATTTCAGATCCTTTCTGAACCCATACTTCTGTGTGGTGTTGGTGTCATCCCTTCGCCTCAACAACACCATGTGAGTAAAACCTGCCACAGTAGGTCTATGACAATTCTGAAAAGTGCTTTCGTCTCCAAATTCAATTTTGGATTTATTAAAGGTATCCATAAATATTCACATCCTTTCTTTACGATATTACGGGTTGCCCCTCAAACCACCCAATCTAACACACCCCCTGGACACGTAATCGAAATTCTGACACTTGCATTGTTCTACAAATTCCATTTCGAGTCGTTTGATACCAAGATATCACACCCTACCACAGCCAAAGCCTCAGTGACAAAGCTCTCCATAAATTTACACTTTTCACTAGCACCGTTACATTGATTCCATCAAGATAAGTTCCCACGGGGCTAAATTTAGTGTTTGATGAGGTGGTTTGTCCCCCAACGGCACGCCACAAATCCACATTGGGGGATCCTGGTGTCGACTTTCATGGTACCATTGTACTCGAAATCGAGATTCATCGCCATAAAACATGCTATTTTATGCGCAACTCGCTCGTGGCGTTCTTTGTGGACTGGTTTATTAAGAGATGATAGGGTTTGTTGGTCCACACTAATGGCGCTTAGTCGTCTGACATCTCGTGTCAGAACACCCAGAGAAGACCCCACAAAAAGAGTCGAAAAGTCGGTCAAAAATAGCCCTGCTAATCGCTCTCAATATGACACGGTACGGTGAATTCAGAAAATCTATTTGCTGTATATTATGCAGAGGCAAAAGCCATGAGAAAGAAGATATTTATATAAGTGACAATTCTAACGTGAATAAACAATGGCGTGGGGGTGGAGGTGGGGGTGGAGGAGAGGGTGGGGGAGAATGATAGGAGAGGTTGAAATGGGTGTAAAATGGTGAAAAAGAGGCGAAAAAGGAGGCAAATGCGGTAAAGGGGTGGCAAGAGGACAAGAGGCCAAAAGAGATTGCTAATGAGTTGTGAAGATCAACATCTTTCCACCGGAAACGGCCCAAAATTGACCTAGTCTGCTGGAAAAACTCTGAGAGCGCAAATCCGTGCCTGGTTTACGCGCCAAACACGCTAATGCACACGTGAGTGGCCGTACCCGAGCGGACCCAAGATGAAACTTTGGAGTGACCATACCGTACGGCACGTTCACTTCCTGCCCACTCTCTTCCTCATGAGATACCCATGAAACATCCATGAGACACCCATGAGACACCACCGCCCCTTTTCACCCGCGATGCTCAGCTATCACGCTGTGGGCACCTAACTCTGGTTGGTCTCCTTCGTGGGGAGAACCTCAGCAGTTGTGGCTGCCCCAGTGTCACTCTTTCGGTCCAACTCAAGCTTGGCATACCATGCTCCTCCAAGTAGCGTGACAAGAATACCCATCATGTTGAGCGGTGTGACGGTGAGGTTGAAGAAAAAGATGGCCAGCACAATGGTCAGAATCTGCTTCACGTTGGCGGCCACAGTCATTGTTAGCGCGCCAGTCTTCTTGTTGGTCGTGAAAGACACAATGTTGAGGCCGAACGCGATGATGCCGTTGAGCAGCAGGTGCAGCATGAGCTTCTGGCTGTACTCAAACTCAATCTCCGAGTAGTCGATGCCGCCGAGGAACGACAGCGGACCGCCGGACGATGCAGCGGCGGCGGTTGATGCAACAGCGTCTTCGGGCGACGAGAGCCGCAGGCCGAGCACCTCCAGCTCGCCAGCCAGGTACGCGTACACAATGGTCTGGATAAAGGCCAGGGGCGACATGCGGTAAAGCAGCTCGAGGGGCGAGAGCCGGAAGCGGCCGGTCTGGATGCGGTTGGTGACCACGGTCTTGACTGCTGCGAGCACGGCGCCGATGATGGTGAGGATGAAGCCCATGGCGGTGAAGTAGTAGTCGCCGGCTGTGGCAAACCCGACGCCGGCACACACAAGCACCAGCGACAGGTAGGTGAGCACGGTGTAAGAGTGGCGCAGGAAGACAACGTTGATGAGCATGGCGAAGAAGGGCGTGGTTGCTCTGACCACCTGGTGGAAGGGCACCGTTACCATCTGCAGCGACACGTTAGAGATGGCAATGTTGATGGTGTAGAGGATGGAGAAGAGAATGAGGGTGGTGCTCTCCTGGTCCGAGAGGCGCGTCAGCTTGAAGACGCCGCGCCAGTGCAGGAGCGCGCATCCCAGGGTGCCGCAGAGCGTGTGAATGCCCGTGAGGGTGTATGGGAAGGGGAATGAGCCCAGGACTGCCTTGTTGAAGAGCGTGAGGGCGAGGTTGAAGAAGAAGTAGAGGCCCAGCCACGTGAATTGCGTTTGGAGCTTTTCGGACACCATGGTGAATGTGGATCGAGTTAGAGACTTGGCGTGATGACTAGAGGTGTCGGGGTGTCGGGGTGTCGGGGTGTCGATGTGTCGGGGTGACTGTGACGCTGTGGGGACGATAACGAAGGAACTTGCGTCTGTGTGAATGAAAGTGAGGGTGGTGAAGCGGCCGTCTTTTGAATGTGGATCTGTGTGTCGGTCGCTGTTTGTGCGTCTCAGTCTCGTGTCTCGCTATCGCGGTTGAAAATATGGGCTAGTGGTGTCTGTGGTTGTATCAGGCAAATGGATATGGGTTGTGTTTGTGTAACGGCGGGGTAGTAAGCTATGCTGACGTCGCTATCATAGACTGTTTTCTGTTGCTGTTGTCGGGACTGCGGTGGTCCTTGGAGCTGCTGTATTTGGCTGCCGTTCGGGTTGGTAATCACTCTGAGCTGGTGATGAGTGGTGGTGTGGTACTCTCGGAGTCCGCTGGAAAAAAAAGATGTGATGGGTAGGTGGTCAAAGACACAAGGGATGCGCAGATACGTGGCCTCAACTGGAAAAGTGGTGATGCACAGGACTGGTCAAATCGACAGGTCGGGTCGCGATGTACTAACCAAGGAAAAAACGTGCACTTGGCACCCACTACTCACAGCCCAGGCGCTATCAAAAGGGCAAGAAGGGAAAAGAAAATAAGGTTTTAGCCTTTGGTCCACGCGAGACATGCAGCCTGCCCCCTTCTGTGCGGAACAAGAAAAACCAAAGAGCCCTTTTCTTGCCGATCCAGGAGATTTGCGGGCCCCGCGATTGGAGCGCTGGGGCCGCCTCGCCCGTGGCTACCGCCCGGTATGGCTGACTTGAGCCTTGGCGCGCTCCGCACAGTTTGGCGCGCCCCCTTTTATGTCCTGCCACATAGACCTTCCAGGAGCTCCCACATTGGCACATCAGCTTTCCACAAGGGCTGCAGCTCTTGGCGGCCACAAGCCCACGGCAGATTAGAGAAACAAGAAACAAGAGGCAAGCAAAAAGAGAAAAAAAAGAAAAAAAATCCAGCCAAATAACAAGCCATAAATCAACAAATCAACCAGAAAGATTTTTCTGAATAAAGGGGGAAGAAATAATCCAGACAAAAACAACACGTAAAAAATGCACCATTATTATGAGAATAATAGGGCCATTTGCTGGTTTCAAAATCACATATATTTGATTTTTTCAACGATTTTATTGCCGTTTTCTTCCACACAATATACCTACACACACTAATAAATAACTGATAAACCATCTCTTATCATCGAATTTTCTTTTATTTAAAGAAAATAACGACCCACTGGGCTGAGTCCGAAAAAGAGCCAAGTACAGTGTACAAATCTTCCCTCTGTGGAATGGGGCTAAAAGTAAACTCAGGAATTAAGGTTTGTATGTACACCTTGTACTTTATTTTTCTTTGATATTTTCAGTCCTCTTTTTTTTCTGGTGGTAGGGGTTCAAGCCGCCAATAAAGACGTAATTGGATATTTCAAAATACCTTTAAATTCCTCTCATTTGACAGTCTAGTTAAAGCGTTTCAAAATCTCGCTGCGCATTTTATTTCGATTTTAATTCGATTTATTTACCCGCCCGACGGTGTGAAACCCCCCTCCCCTCCTGCCACAGTTGTCCCCACCGGTCAAATTTCTTAAATTAGGGTTTTTCTTTGTCCATAAAACTCCCACCCGTCAGAACCCTATCCTTCCGAAAATAGACGCATCCAAACTTTGCCTCCAAAGGGGGCAGGGCGGACGTATAGCTGAGGAGCGGGGAAAAGCTGCAATTTTTGAATTTTTGAATTGGAAAAAAAGCTGACTAAACCCCGACTCTGGGGCTACGTTTTGGCGAAATTTCGCGCCGATTGAGCCAGTTTTAAGACCTGCTATTTCTTTTTTATTTTGAAGTTATTACATTTTATTTTATTTTTGCTCCATCGTGTTTGATCACCAGTTCAAACTGACAAAGCAAAAGCCAGAGACTGGCTGCAGAAGATAGTACGGGTTAGCAGCCTCCCTGAGCATTTTGGAGAGATTTTGATGGTACGGTTGTGCTCGGAAATTGCTTGCAAACAGAATGCACTCTTCAGAATTCTCATTACTGCACCACCTGAGCCGGAATTTAGATTAGTAATCATACTGAGGTGTGTACAGGTACTAATCTGCAATTGAATGACGGTGTGAACGAGTAATGACAAATCTGGAGAGTGCGTTCGGTTTGGATTTGGATTCTGAGCAGAATGGTTGTATGTTTGGACTATTATTCTGTTCTGACGGATGGTCAGGGGGTGCCCCTTATTTCGTGGTTAGTACATGTGACACTCAAGTGAGACCTTAGGGGTTAACGATAACGCCGATAAAAAAAATATTGATAGCAAAGTAGAAATTCTGAAGAGTGCGTTTGGTTTTTGGTTGCAGGTTGGATGTGATAGGGGCTGTTTTATACAGCTGAAAGACTCTAGAGAGTATGTTTTATACGCTGCTTAGTCATTTAACAGAGAGATGCAAATGTTCAGATTCACAGAGCTGTGGGAGGGGTTGAGAGAAATCTGAAAAGTGCATCTTGCTCTGGACTTCATTTTAATTCTAATGGTACTATTCACATCCTTAAAGCTGTCTTGGATGTGTTTTCATTCTGCCTCATGCTGTCAACACTATACATCAGATGCGACCTATGTAGGTATGGCTTTTGACAGAGATGTAGAAGCGTTGAGGATATTCTGAAGAGTGCGTTTGATTTGTATTTGTTCTCTTATTCTGTTTGTACTACTTTTATTAATCCATCTATTTTATATTCTTTTTTATATTGCGCAGTTCTCTCTTTAGTGCTATAAACGATACAACCAAATTTCAGAGAGAAAAAAAAATAGAAAAAAAAAGGAAAAAACACATACATTTCCAGAATTTATTTGCATGCACATATACCTTCACCTTCCCTTCTCATCAATTTTGTGGCTGTTTGGATCAAAACTGATGCAGCAATTAAAACACTCGTTTTAGGCTGCAATAAGTTTTGATTTCAAACACTTGAGGTTCTTGCAGAACTGAATATCTGCAATTGAAACAAACAACATGGTACATGTGACTCGGAATGGGATTTCAAGAGCAATGCTCTTTTCAGAATTATCATTCCTTCTCTCTAGCAATGTAGGCAGTCGTTTTTAGTCCGGCGCTTTTCGGGCACTGTCACCTGTGTGAAAACTAAACGTCAGAGTTTCGGGTGAGTTTTCAAACGGGTGTTTTTTGGAAATTTTGGATTCTGAAAAGTGCTTTTTGACCGCAATATTTGGTTGTATTTGTTGTTTTTGTTTTTGGATTGTTTGCTCGGTTTTCCAGATTTTGTATAATTTACGAACAAATCTGATTTCGAACGCAACTCAATCATGTCAGAGACTTCATGTCCAAAACAAATTTCATTTCGTCAAACGAACTTGATTATTCAATTATAACAACTCTGGTGACAGCCTCGAGACAACAGCTACTGAGATAAATCAATGACGTCTGAAGTTGTTTATGTCAATTTGTATCTTTTACAGCTACTGTAATTACAGTACCATCTATTGAGTGGCATCTTACTCGACTTGATCACATCACTTGCAACAACTCACTGACAACAGAATCAATAGACCTCTGACATCTAAACTGAGACCATTAAACCCATATACAGTTGTCTCAAAGTGGATCTATAATTCTCCAAATGTCTCTCAACAGAAAATCATCAAAACAGATGTCTGCTGACTGATGTTGCTTTATAACACTACATGCACTATCAAGTTTCAATGTTTGAAGCGACACATATGAGAACCACACATTCCAGTTTTGGAGCAATTCCAAATAGATACTTATGTTTGGTGTTTAAACATCGCAATGTTCTTTTAATTTTCTTTCTCTCTTTTTTTTTCTCTTTTTTCTTGTTTATCTCAAATTGATCACCAGATGAAGACGCATTAAGACGCATGTGGTTTTCGACATATTCAACTGAGAGCGGAAAATCCACTGGTTACGAGATGGAGAGACTGGCTGCAAGTCACCAAGTGGTACAAACCACAGTTTCAAGTGGTTTTTTTTTTTCTAATTTTTTTCTTTCTTGTTTTTTTCCTTGATACAAAGACGAGCTATGGTATGTTCTTTTGATGCATCTATCATCATATTTTTTATTTCATTTTTTCTCTTGATAATACCAACACTTTGAAGCCTTCTGAAGAGACCAAATCCATGCTAAGCTAGCAGCCATCACCCTCTGTTTTTGCAGAGATTTTAAAAAAATCCTTTTAATTCTTTTTTTTTATTATCTTTTTCATCTATTTATTCATTTTAATCTATTTATTCATCTATTTAATCATCTATTATTCCAACCACCTAATCCCCTCCTTATCATCCACATTAAATAAACTTTCAGCCTCATGCACATTAATGTTACTGCGATATATAAACAAAGACGCTATCTTATACTCTGTAGTCTACAGTGCATAGGTTACAGCATGCTATTCTTATTTTATTTTTATTTTCCCATGGTTGCTACTCAGTAGTCGCTGGTCACGTGAGCGAAACCGGACCCCGAACCGAGTCCCCATCCTCGACCCCCCCCCCACCCATTTGACGGGTCACGTGAGCGCGGTCCGCTCCTCGAAGAAACCCTAAAATGACGTGCCAAGAGACGGTTCATGCGCACTAATATTACCCAGAGTTGTGTTGCCAGGCACCGCTGGACCCAACACATGAGGAATGTGCCTACGTCATGGTGCATGTAACAAGGGGTCAAAAGGGCGGATATAAGCGCTGACGGATTCTTGACATCACCTGGGGATTCGGCGGCTGTTGTTTATGGGTGTAACACCTATTTCACGTGATATAATCGTGTTTTTCAATATTTTCGCCGATTTCGGGGAGCCCCCTTATCCATGTCCCGATCCTCATGTAACTCGTATTCCGAAATGTCTAACTCAATAATGTGGGTCCGAAAGTGGGGCATATATCACGTTGTTTTCTTTTCCTGTGCTTGTCACGTAACTGTCACGTGATATGCCTTTTTGCTGACTAATCTCGGAAGTTTAACTCCGGCTTTTTTGGTCCCGAGCCGAGAAATAGAGTTGAGCATGGCATGAAGGAGAAAATGTGGATGTATGGAGATATTGGGGGTTGTGTTGGGAATGGGGATGTGTGGATAGTACCGTTTTGCTCAGAATGGTGTTTTGGAGCGAATGCAATTTTCAGATGACTTATATCTCCGATAATGCGTGCTATAGAGGTGTTTAAGTGAGGAGTTGGTGCCAAGGGTAGTCATGAGATTATGTGATGAATAAGACGTGTTTGAACGATTCTAAGGAGTGAATTCTCGTTTTAATTCTGTGTTTAGTCGGATTTTCACCTTTTACAGTGTTCAATGTCTCCACAAAACTCGATAAATGGTATCAAGTGTCTTGCTACTGTTTGAGCTAGTATTACCAATCTAGAGGTCGAATCGAACGTGATAAACGCCTTTTAGAAAGTGTATCTTGTTCAGGCTGCAATTTCAAGCCTAGCTGTGGCGCTCACATTCCGTTTACGCCGCTTTCCATGAACTTGTGGGTCCCTTTGAACATTTCGTATTTGTGAGTTTGTCTCCACAGCGTCCAATACGAAAGCTATTAATATCCAGCTCACATGGTTGTATACGGAGGCAACATGAGAAAAGGAAGTATTTTTTGGAATGTGGATATCACGTTTGTGTCCTTTTTTGTTTCTACTAGCGTTGAGCATGTCTTTCAGAAAGCACATATTTGCAGTTGAACCTGGCTTTGAAGACAGCTTGGTCGTTTAAACGGTATCATTGAACTCGTCTGCACATTCTGAGACGGATGCACTCTTCCGAATTGCTGTTGCGCGTCTGTGGCATTTTTGAAGCCCATGAGAGGAACAAAAAAAAAAAAAAAGGAAAATGCTCGGTAAAATAAACCGCGGAGTCCATCGCCGGTCATCTGAGACGACCACTGAGACGTGAACTGAGACAGTCTCAAGTTGCTATTTTTAATACCTCATTAGTGGTTCGGCATATCGGATAGCGAAACTTTATTTGGTGTGAACCTTTTTGTAACTGTAAACTTTACCTTTTGGGTAGAGGTCGGTAGGGTAATTCCGGAATAGGCAAATTTAGAAGAGAAATTAATGGGAATGTTGGGAAATATTGGGGAAATTTTAAAGAGAAAGAATTAGCCAAAAAAATGAAAATGGGGAAGTCAGTAAAAAAAAAAAAAAAAAACAGGAAAACAACATGCTACAAGTAATCATTAGATGTCGCCGGCGACGAGATATGTGGCTCTCCGTCACCTGACTGTTACTTTTAACCCACCAAAGTCCACTTTTTTTTCCAAGAATTGCATTCACATCAATCACCATATATGGTCACTATTTGCCATGCATAGATTGTGGATGTGTCCAACAGCCCTGCATGATGACATAATCGGGTGAATTTGTAAAAAAAAATTAAAAGAAATAAAAAAGAAATTGAAAATAAAAAATAAAAAATAAAAATAAAAATAAAAATAAAAATAAAAATAAAAATAAAAATAAAAATAAAAATAAAAATAAAGAAATTAAAAAATAATTTTATTCCAGAAAAGCACACTGATCCATATAACAATACTTCAGATTTTATATTTTGGCGTCTCAAGTCTTTTGGAAGTTGCTGACGCTGGAAAGACCACGAGTGTGTTGTTTTATCTGGATGTCATCTGTTTTTATCTGATTTTTGTACCACCAGAATACAATCTGATGCCATGATGAGTCTAATGAATCTAGAAAGTCAGACACAAGACTGGACTAAGAGCAAAAAAGATCATTTTGGCGACAGTTCAAGCCAGATGTTTCAGAATTCAACTTCTTTCTCCTCCAAATGTCCATGTTTAGTAACTACCTTGGAAAAAAAAATGGCCTAGACTTCTCATCTGCTTCATACTACATACAGAGCGCTACAGAGGTCCTGGAAAAAATCGAAAGAGCGCAAGTTTCAGGAAATTTCAAATATTGCAAGAAAACACTAACAAACCACCAGATATCCATTGTCTGAGTCCGTTTGTATGACTCTCTAGAAAGACGAATATTGCTGAGGTAAGCAAAACCTTAATCGAACTGTTGAAATATGAAACTTGACAGGTCGAATTGGAGTCGGGTTCCGGCTTTAGTCGCTTTTAACCGCGTTTAAGGATTATTAAGGTATTTTGAAACGCAGAAAAAGACAGGGATCAGAAAGAAAAAAGGTCGTGTCGGCTTTAGTCGCTTTTAACCGCTTTTAACCGCTTTTAAGGGTTTCCAAGGGTTTTCAACAGTTTTCGAAAACGATGAATAACGCAGCAGAAGAAGTGTTGTATAGATAGACACACCCAAAATCAGGTTCTGAACTCAATGGTACCAATGATGATGTCATATTGTCAATGCTGACGACTGCTAATCAAGTATGAAGCTATTGCAGTCTCCAGCTTGAATTCAAGACACACTAGACAGAAGACAGACGATCAAGGATTGATTCTGATATGGCGGTGTTTCCACCAATATGTTTTTGTTGCTCTCTTGGTTATAGTCACTAGTTTGAGGTGTCTCTCGTGTCTATGAAATACTACACCGACTTTACCCCACTAAAAGAGAGAATGTAAAGCTGATACAAGACACAATCGTGTGTTGCAAACTCACAGAGAGAGAGATGGAGAGATAAATAGAGAGAGAAAGATAAATAACAACTCTCTGGAATCACTCTCTGTGACTCGAAAGTGTACTACCCGGGGTAGACTAGTGTCTGGTGAGATCCTGTATCGAGCCCTCCACACAAAGATATATCCACTCGATTGAAATGAATCAAACGAAATCGAATCACTGCTGCTTCCATACACCTGTCTATCTCTTTAAATTTCTAAATTCCGCAATTTATTTATTTTTGTGTTTTTTGGTCTTGCTAGGAGTAGCATCTCACGACTCAACATACATTCTGAAAACGCTGTAGTCACAATACAAAGAAACCCAAGAGTGCATCAGCTCCTGATTTCAATTCTACACCGTTTGTTACCATCAAAATTTCCAGATTATTGTTCCAACCATTGTTGACCTAACTACACACCTCTCCAGAGACACGTCGCTATGTCCTTAGTAAGAGAGATTGACGATATTTGAAAGCAAAACAAACGAGATACACTATAAACAATGAAGAAGCTAATGAAAATGCGAGTGTTTGGTGTTTGAAACGATTGGAATTCTTGAAACTTGCAAATTTCGAGTTTGGTCGAAAAGTCTCATCTGATCAGTACAAGACCAAAAACGTATTTCCTCACGCAATCTCTCATTGGAGGATACTATTGAGGGTGTTTTTGATGAATTAGATCATAATTAGATCATAAGTGGTTCATTACCAGAGTTGTTTCGTGTTTATTTTTTAGTCATTCAAAACCTCTATTACTCGTCTAACAAATATGTTCAAAGACAGTTGTAGTTTCATAGCTACTTCAAAATCAAACATCCCCAATCAACGCTTTTACCATTTTGAAACAACACTGTTCCATATCAATATCAACCCAGTTCCAGTTCCAGTTCCAGTTCCAGTTCCAGTTCCAGAACCGTTCCAGACCATCTAACCCTACAGTTGTTTCAACAGTCGAATAATGATGAAGCAAAGAGAAACCAAAGAATCGACAAACAGCTTTCTCAACGGGTTTGGGATAGTTTACGACAGCTACAGGAATAAATGCTAATACAATGCGATTAAATTGTCTAAAAGACGTCTATGACTTGGGGGTGAGTGGTCAAACTCGGGACCACAGCTGGAAGTGGCGCGAATGCACCCGGCGGGTACCGTGCCTCTGCCAACAAAGGATAGATGCAAGAGATGTGTAGCCAGCGTAGCCTGGTAGCAGCAAAGCACCAACGTAGCAGTACTGCGCAGCACTCCAAAACACTTACTGGAGCAGCTCGTCTCGGTAATGCTTCTGGAAGTTGTTTCGTCGCAACTCCCATCGGTCCTTCTTCTCGGCCGTACGTCGCTCCTGCTTCCACAGCTTCTTCTGCTCCTGGAAGGCGGCGGGGTCTCGCAGCTCGGGGCGACGAATGTCCACGGCGTTGACAGTGGCCTGGCCATCCTGAGGCTCGGGCTTGACGGACTGCTTGTAGTACCGGGCCATAGATCGGTGACCGATTCGAGAGCCGGAGGGCAGAGCCAGCTGGGTGCCGGACTCGTCTGTGTACAGCATGCCGTCGTCGTACTCGTCGTCAGACACAATCTCCTCGTCATCATCCTCCCAGTCCTCGTCGCCAGCGGCCTCAGCGTCGGCCACAGCGTCCTTCTTGGCGTAGGAAGCGGTAAAGTCGTAAAAGTCGCCCAGCTCGAGCTTCTCTCGCTCAGACTCGTAGGGGATTCGCACGTGGCCCTTCATGAGCATGTGCTGTCGAACGGACTCGAGAGACCGGCCGACAAACGTACAGGAGAGACACTCAAAGCCCAGACCGACCTTCTGGCCGAGGTAGGACATGAGACCGTCGAGATCGGTGATGTAAGGTCGCTCGGGGAGGTACAGAGAGTACTTCTTGGTCATGTGCTCAATGTTAGCCTCCACAGTCTCGTTGTGCACTCCGCAGACCACACAGTCCGTGTTGGGGATGGCCCGTCGCAAAGCCAGCTTGTTGATTGTGTCAGTGTCCAGGTGCTTGACGCTCTGCAGCGTGTCCTCGTCCAGGTTGAGGTGCTTGAGCTTGGTCTGCAGGTCTGCAGGGAGATCGCCAGATGCGCCGTCCTCAGTAGACTCCTCCACCTTTGCGTCGGCCTCGGTGGGGGTCTCCACGCCGGAGCCGTAGCCCAGAGAAAACTCAGAGCCCTGGGACTCGGTGGGGGACGAGGGCCGCACCACTCGCTTGGCAAGTCGCTCCTTGTACTTCATTTCCTTCTTTGTGATTTGTTTCTGGCGCCGCTCGGGCACGGCCTCGCTCTGCTGCAGCACCTTTGTGGCAAAGACGTTGGCGGCAATAGGCAGCAGGCCGGCGACTTTTCGCTTGAGGTTGTATCTGTGCCAGTCGGTCTTCATGTGCTCGCGCTGCAGCTCCGAGTTGGGGAACTGCTGCACACACGTGTTGCAGGTATATGTGGTGGACGACATGGTGAAGTGTGAACAAAAAGCTCGCAAAAAATGTTTCCCGGGGTGTGTCGTGGGGTGGGTGTGAGATGGAGATGTGAGAAAAGGTGTAGAGTATATATGCATGCAAAAAATTCCGAGTATCAAACTTTGACTCTGAACCTTATGCAAGTATGATGTGGGCTAGTAAGCGATTTGGCGGGAAATGGGCCGTCTGGGAGAGAAGCTGGGCTGCTGAATGAGCAGTATACGACACAGCCAATGTGCTGCCGTAGTTCCAGACCAATCGCGCCCGTTTCCAACATTGCTCCCAAACTAAACATGTCGGTATGACTCCCGCCTGCATGATTACTAAGCTACTTTTTGAGATAAGGTCCCAAAGACTAATGGTCTTCTTCTAGATGGTTCGTTGGGAGGTGGTTTTTTTAATGGAACTTTATTAGCATTTAATAAAAGCGTAGTTGGGATTTTTAAGAAAATGTAGCACCGCCAGTGAGTGGGATGTAGGAGGCGTAGTGAGCAGAAAATGAGATTTTTGTAAAAGCTGTCTAGCTGAGTAATGCTTGCTGGTTACTGAGATGTTGCCAGATTTACCGTAGCCCAGTTATTTGTGGAGTTGTGCTGTGCGGAAGAATTTCGTGACTTGGACGCTACCCAACATCTCTAGGTCATGAAGCAGTGCAAGTCGCAAGTGCTTAATCACCCCCAGCTGCTCTTTTTGAGTATAGAGCAACTTTTAAAATTTGAATTTTCGATCCATATAGCGTTTTGAGACAGGCTAACGAGATTACTAAGCAAAGAGAGGGCTAGGAGTATGACTGAGACCGGGGTCTCTAGACGAGTCTGGTTTGTTACATGATAGAGGTACTCTGGTCGGTATTAGCATTAAAGGATCTGGGAGCGGCAAGTGTAGCTATTTTCGAGTTGGTGGAGAACATAAATCAACCAATATCAATGCTACAACAAAAATAATGGCACTAACGTGACGAGTGTGGGATTGTGATCAAAACAAGCCATCTCAATTCACCACAGCTCTCCTATAACGATCTGGATTTACATCTATCAGTGTTGCAGATGCACAGCTACATTGACAAAACGTCCACCATACTAAATCGACACCCTGTAATCCGATGGAGAATCTGAAAAGTCCGTAACATATCCAACATCTCCTGGAATCAGTCACTGTTGTTAATCAAAAATTTCTCCTAAACAAACATTCAAATTGGTTAGCTATTTGAATGCAATTATTGGAAAAAAGGTCATCTCCGAATTTAACCTTATTCACACTACGTACCCCAGATATCTCATGACATGGAAAAGCAATACTGTTTGGTTTTCAATAGTCTAGTATTGTATAACCACATGTTCTAGCCTAGATGATGTCTTTGAGACATATTCAGATGGAGTCATTTTCACGAAAGATGTGACCCTTTTATCTCCCAAAGATACCTACAAATCACCCATCTCTCACCTTATCCATTTACCCTGTGAACGAGACATACATTCATCTCTCATGATGCATGATTTGTACGTTTATCGTCTTTCGAAAAACGATCACAATCATGTCCAACCATGCTTTATAATATCACCCATATCCTCCCAACCTCTCTTCCTCTTGAAAGTCCCTTGGTCATGTGTCACAAGGTCGACTTCTTGGGTGACAGACGAAATGTGGTGACATTGACGACTTGCTACACCTGGCAGACGCAACATTGCCTATGAAAAGAACCAGTTTCGGCTCAACTCCCCAGATGGGTGTTTGTGTCACTCTCCACATTGGAGTACAGATGGAATGCTTCAAAGCTGACTTCTCTGCCAAGTCCAGGGACTACATCTGCACCACATCTACTAATTGGCAGCGGACACTAATCGTAGAGCGCAATCTTCCAATTCTGGCTGCAACGAATTTTGGGGGCGGCAGTGGATACGCTGATTCACAGTGTCGTTTCAATAAAGCTTCAGAAACGGTGGTAGCACTACAGCCTTTCTTACACCAACCGATTTTTGTGCGTACACACCCCAAACGATTTTCTGCATGCTCCCGACAAACTCGCCCTAGACATCTCCTACTAAGCAGCTTCAAAAACAGCAATTCCTAGAAAAGACAGACGCCAACATGATACAAACGAAAGCAATGACCACTTTACTGTGCAGTTGCCAAAGTACCGTTCAGTTGCCAAAGTACCGTTCAGTTGCCAAAGTATCGTTCAGTTGCCAAAGTACCATATCACATATACTACCGCTACTGGCACTGTCCTTTAGTTAACTGGGATGACCCATATTGGTACATAGCCCTTTGCTATGCTCGCTTCTACTGCCTTCCCATACACTACAAACACTGGTTTACGCATAAGAATACATTTATTTTTGGGTGTGATAAATATCAATGAAACATTTATCGGTACTTGGTGAAACCAATGTCAGCAGCCTTCTCTCGGAAGGACTGTCGGCAGAGGTTGAGGCCGTACTTTCGGATAAGAGCGTTTCGGTTGTTGGTGATTCGACATCGTCGACCGCCCTTACCGTAGTGTCGGGGGTGAGAGAACCAAACGTTTTCGTGAGCCATCTTTGTTAGTTTGTGTTTTTGGTTTTGAGCGTTTGCGCAACTTGATAAGTTAACGCAACAGCAGTCCGAGGCAACGCCTTCAAATAGCGGGGCCCAAGCGACGCAGAAAGGAGAGAATTTGCGTGGAGGTTCCTTGTGCTTCCGGTGGCAAGGGAGCGTTCAAGACATGCGCATGGATTGCCACAGAGACGTTTTGCCACCGTGTCAATCGTGTCGCAACAGTCGTCGTGTCGTGATCCCACAGCCGCCGAAAAAAAACCACCACAAATCCCGCCCTAACTCGTTGTTCAGTGTCCCCCAGATGCAGTCGTTGCCCGTTGCCGCCGTCGCCATTCGCTTGCTGCCGATTCCATCACTTTACCCACCTTGAATATGTGTCGTGGTTTTGGTGTCAGAGAGAAGTTTCAAAAAAGTGATAAGGACTCCCAGCGTGGGACTGCAAAAAGAGAGTTTTGGGACAAGTCACATGACTAGGGTTTTGAAAACTAGGGTTACCTGAAGGACTTTCAGAGCTCGTGGGTTCGATTCCCGCACATCTCATCTGGAGTTCAAACCCCCGACTTGATTGTCAAATCCAACTCTATCCCCAACTCTAAAAAATATTCTGCATCGTGCAGGTGCAAAAGTTCCACCCCCAAATCGCAGCCACCCTCACACAGCTCAGCTCCAAAAACGACAGGATGCACTCACACAGAACGAGCAAAAAGTCGCAGAAGCCGTTCAAGTCCAAGCACGCGTCCAAGGGCTCGCTCAAGGCCGTGCACAAGGGCAAGGTCGAAAAGTCTGCGGCCGGCAACAAGGCCATCAAGGTGGAGGGCAAGTGGGACCGACGCAACAAAAAAGAGCAGATTCGCGCGTCGAAAATCGGCGAGCTGGCGGCCGACCGCAAGCTGTTTGACGGCAAGAACGGCGCGCCCAAGATCGTCACCGTTGTGGGCATGAGCGAGGACGTGGACGTGGCCGCCATGGTGTGCAAGATGATGGGTCTCGAGAGTCTGCCCGCCAACATCTCCACCCACGAGGTGGAGCGGTTCAAGCAGCGGTTCACGCTGCTCACGCCGTCGCTGGACAACTTTCTTGAGGTGCTGGACGCCTGCCGCATCTCGGATTTCGTCATTCTGGCGGTTTCGCCGGTAGCGGCCTTTGACGACGCCGAGTACATTCTCAAGTGCGTGGCCGAGCAGGGCGTCAGCAACGTCATCTCCGTGGTGACCGAGACGGGTCTGCTGACAGACAAGAAGCGCGGCGAGCGCAACGACGAGATCAAGGCCTTTTCCGACTACTTCTTCCCCCAGGACAAGATTTTCGACATTGACAACGCCACCGACGCCTCCAACCTGGTGCGCAACCTGGCGCAAAAGTTCCCCAAGGGCGTCAACTGGCGCGACCAGCGGGCTTTTGTGCTCGCCGATGACGTGGCAGAGGCCGACGGCCTCGTTTGTGTCTCCGGCGTGGTCCGCGGCAAGGGCCTCAACCTGCTGCGGTCCGTGCACCTGCCCGGCTACGGCGACTTCAAGATCGCCAAGGCCGAGGTGGTCAAGCACGGCGTGGCCGAGCTGATTGTGCCCGGCGAGGACGTGCTCGACGACGCTGAGGAGGACGAGGACGCCGACATGGACGCCGACATGGACGCTGACATGGGCGACGACATGGATGACGAGGAGCTCGGAGTCAAGGTGGACGGCCACCACTACTTCCACGACACGGCGCGAGAGGCCATGGCAGAAAAGTACGCCAAGCGGCGGGTCCCCAAGGGCACGTCCGAGCAGCAGGCCAAGTGGCTCATCGACGAGACGCTGCTCAACTCGGACGACGAGTTTGAGGACGAGGACGACATGGAGGACGACGTGCAGGGAGACACAGAGGAGGGCGACCACGTGGAGTTCGACATGGACGAGGAGACCCGGCAGCTGCAGGAGTACAAAGACCACCGCGACGAGCTGGACTTCCCCGACGAGGTCGAGATCAAGCCCGGACAGTCCGCCAAGGAGCGGTTCGCCAAGTACCGCGGCATGAAGTCGCTGCGCAACTGGGACCCCGCCCAGGACACGTACCCGGACGAGTACAAGAACTGCGTGACCTTCAACTACACCGCCATGAAGAACCGCGTGCTCAAGGACGCCATGGACCTGCAGCCTGGCCAGTACGTGCGGCTGTACATTGAGGCGCCCGTGGCAATCGTGGCCGAGGCCCGCGAGCATCACCGCGACTCGCCGTTTGTGGTCTACGGCCTGCACAAGCACGAGGACCGCCAGGCCGTGTGCCACGTGACCATGAACCCCTGTTTCGCCGAGGACGCCGCGCCCATCAAGTCCAAGGACGAGCTCATCCTGCAGCTGGGCCCCCGCCGCCTGGTGGTCAACCCGCTGTACGGCTCCGAGTCGACCGTGGCCAAGTTTGACCGGTTCCTGACCCGGCCGTGCATGGCCACCTACATTGGCCCTGCCACCTTTGGCAACGTGCCTGCGCTGTGGTTCCGAAAGGCCGACAACGGCGCGCTGGAGCTGGTGGGCACCGGCTCCTTTGACTCCACCGACGCCCGAAAGCTGCTCATCAAGCGTGCCGTCATCACCGGCCACCCCTTCAAGATTCACAAGAAGCTGGTCACCATCCGATACATGTTCTTCAACCCCGAGGACATCAACTGGTTCAAGGCCGTGCCGCTATTTACGAAAATGGGCCGATCCGGCTTTATCAAAATGTCTCTGGGAACCCACGGCTACATGAAGGCCACCTTTGACCAGCATCTCAACGGTATGGACACCATTGCCATGGCTCTGTACAAGCGAGTGTGGCCCAAGGTTTCGCGAGAGTACGAATAGATGGATGCATGTTAACAATAAATGATACAATTGACGATTTGGTGTACAAGAGAGTACAGACTGTAGGCTATCTTTTTCCATCTTTTTTATTTTTATTTCAAGGTAATATATTAATTTTAATCAAGGTTCCATCACTGACACTTGTACGTACTAAGAGTTATACCCACTTTACGGGAGTATGTACTCTGTATAGAAGTAAACTACACCTATACCGGTAATAACAATAATCTCATTCTGTAACATACATTACTTGTCTATACATTTTTTTGCATCCAAACTTTCCATCCTCCGCTTAAAGCTCATCGTGAAGAGCCTTGTTGTCACCCACAGACGCAGTCTTGGGAGCCTGGTTCTTGAGGTTGTAAATGCTAATGTCAATCGTCTTCTCGGCGTTCTTCAGCATGTTCTCAAGAGCGGCAACCTGTCGCTTCTGGTTTCGCTCAGCAACCTCCGTGAGCTTGGAAATTCGAGCCTGTCGCTCGGCAATGTTGGCCTTCATCTTCTCAATTGCGTTGGCGTCGGGAGACTCGTCCTGGGCCAGAACCTGCTGCAGGAAGCCAATGGAGTCCATCAGCTGCTCGGTGGGCGAGTCCTGGTCCTCAAACTCCTCCTCGGAGAACTGGTGGAACGTGTTGGGGTCAATGCCGAGCATCTTGAACATGTCGTCCTCGTCCTTGGGGGGAGTGCCGAGCTCGGTCAGCTTGTCAGACAGACGCTGGATGGTTCGGGTGATTCCGGCAATGGCAGAAACATCCATGCCGGGGGTCTTCTGCTGCTCGCCGCCGTTAAGCTCGGCAAGCATGTCCTGGAGACCCTTGAGGTTCTCGAGGTGACCCTCAAGGCCGGACTCGCCACCCTTGGCAGCCTTCATCTCCTTCTCAATATCGGCATCAGCGGGGACATCCTCACCAGCCTCTCGGGCGAGGTTGGCAAGGTTCATGATAATATCGTTGGCATCCTTGAGCTGGTCAAGGACCTCCTCCTGGGCAGCCTTCTTGGCGTCAGAAGCAGCATCCTGGACCTTGCCAGCGGCATCACCAGCGGCCTCCTTGGCCTTTCCAGCGGCGTCACCGGCGGCCTCCTTGGCCTTTCCAGCGGCGTCACCGGCGGCCTCCTTGACCTTGCCAGCGGCAGCTCCGGCAGCAGCAGCAGCCTGGTCCACAAACTCGCCAGCCTTTCCGGCAGCCTTTCCGGCAGCCTTTCCGGCAGCCTCCTTGACACCAGCGGCAGCAGAAGCAGCGGCGTCGGCAGTCTGCTTGAAAAAGTCCTCAAGAGGCTGCACAGCGCTGAGCTTCTCGGTGAGCTCCTTGATGCCAGCGGTAAGGCCATCCTCCTCGAACCAGGCAGCAGCCTCGTCGATAGTCTTCTTGATATCAGCAACCTTGGACTGGTCAGCAGCGTCCTCGATGAGGTGCTTGATGTGGTAGATAGTGGACTCAAGCTTGTTGGCGGCGTCGCTGGTGGCGAGTCGCTCAGCGTCCTTTCGGGCAAGAGATCGCAGGTGACCGATAATCTTCTGCTTACCAGCAGAGGTCAGGGGCTTGGTGCCGACAAATCGGGTCTTGTGGGGAACGTATCGAGAGGTGTCCACCTTCTTGGCAGGCTTGGCAGCCTTCTTAGCGGGCTTGCTCTCGACGGGGTTGCCGTCCTCATCAACCTCGGCCTCAGCCTCGGTCTCGTCAGCAATGGCGTCCTCCACGGGCTCCTCGATAACAACCTCGGCCTCAGCCTCGGCGCCGTTGTTGGTGCACACGACCTTGGCCTTGCCCACCTTGATGGTACCGGACAGGGTCAGGTCAAAGGGCACGTGCAGCTCAGCAGAGTCCTCACACTTGAGCTCCTTCTTCAGAGTATCCATGTCTCGGACGTCGAGTCGAACAAACGACTCAGAATCCTCAACAACGTAGAGGTTGGCGGAAGAGATGTCGGAAATGTCGAGCTTGGCAACAGTAGACTCGCCCTGGGGGGAGCCCTTGGCAAAGATGGTGGAGGGGACGGATCGGACCACTTCGTCCTTGGAGCCGAGCACGTCGAGTCGCAGGTCAAACTGGTGGGGGTTTCGGTCAATGATCTTGATGTCTCGAGACTTGAAGATGCTGGAGATGCCGACACCTCGCAGAAGAGAGCCAAGGACAATGGACTCATCGGCGTTGACGTTCTTGGAAATAGGAACGTCGCCGAGAATGGCTCGCAGCTTCTCCTGAATAAGAGGGGTTCGGGTGACACCTCCAGTGAGAATGACGGAGTTGACCTTGCTGAGATCAAAGGGAATACCGGAGAATCGGGCCAGGGCGGCGTCGAGAGGATCCTGCAGACGAGAGGCAATGGCCTCAATGTTCTTGGCGTACTCGTCCCGGGTGACCTCGGTCTTGAAGTCAATGCCGTCGTGCAGAGACTCGACGGACACAGACACCTCCTGGTTGGCAGACAGAATGGACTTGGCTCGCTCGGCCTCCTTCCAGAGCTTGGCGGCGGCCTTGACGTCTCGGATAAAAGTGTCAATGGACACAGTCTTGCCGTGCGCCTGCATGAACTTGGCGGCAATGACCTTGACCATGGCGTTGGTCATGGCCTGGCCGGCCAGGCGCTCCTCGTAGCCCACGCCCTCAATGTCAATGACAGGGGTGCCGTCAACGTCCTGCACGGAGAAGAGAGTGGCGGAGGCAGATCCAGCGCCCATGTCGTACACAACGTGGTACTCCTTCTCGGCGGTGAACTTTCGGGTAGACACGTAGTTGACAGCGGTGGCGGTTCCGTCGGACACGAGCGCAATGAGCTTGAGGCCGGCAATGTCCACAGCATCGGCAAGAGCGAGTCGCTGGGCGTGGGTAAAGTGAGGGGGAACGGTGAGAACCACGTCGCGGACGGCGTCGGTGTTAGACTTTGACTGAGTCTTTAGCATTTCGTCGGCTCGGGTTCGGATATCGGAGATCTGCATGGCCAGGAGCTCCTCGGCGGTCCACTCCGTGTCCTTGACGAGGAACGACGTGGAGGCCCGCGACGAGTTGGAGGGCATGACCAGACAGGCGGGTCGCTGCTCGGTGTACTCCTTGAAGTTTCGGTTGTCCTGTCGTGCTCGGCCTCCGAGCAGACGCTTGTGGTACAGAACCACGTCTCCGGGGAAACGGGGCTCCAGAAGCACGGCAGGGGCGCCGTAGACCCGCTCGAGGCCGGCCTGCGACGAGGCGTTTCCCTTGAAGCCCACCGCCGAGGGCTGCTTTCGTTTCGAGTCCTGTGTCAGGACGATTTCAAAGTTGATTCCTGGCGACAGGAGCGCGGCCTTTGTGTACTCCTGGCCGTAGTCGATGGCCAGCACTGCGGCGAGCGCCGTGGCCACCATGGCCGCCAGCTGGATGATGTGGGCGACTTTCATTTGTGTGGTGTGGAGAAGAGTAAAGGAGCACTATGCACAAAACCAGTCGCGACACGTAGCCTCGACTTTTAGAGTTACATGTGAGGTGGAGAGGTTAATTACCGGTGGGAGGTAGCAGGGTGGGTGCAGTAGGAGCAGAGGGAGCGGTGGATGCAGCAGCAGCGGTGGCGAGTGGCAAAAGCGGCGAATTCGCGTTTGTCGCAGCTGCCGCCGCATCTGCCGCCGAGCGTCGCCACGAGCGCCGCCGCACCTGCATCCTGCCGCCACCTCCCAAGCCGATACAATTTATATTGCTACTTCTGTTTCTATTACCTGGCTGGCTCTGGCTTGCTAGCTGGATCTAAACCGCCCGACTAGCGCCTTTTCGAGCCAGGGGATAGGCCGCGACACGTAGTGCTGCCCCTCTAGCGCCCACTGTGGGGTCGTTTCCGTGTTTCCGGGCTCCGCTACCCGAGCGCTACGTGTTCAGATGAACCAGGAGCTGGATTCACGGAGATAACGGCCTCTGCGGAGTTAACCGAGCCTGTTTGGGAGTTGACGTCATGCTGCACGATACAGTGGGGTTCTTCGCGGGGCGGATTTTGGCGTGTGCCGATTGTGGGCATGTTGCCTCTGCTCTGCCTCTGCCTCCGCTGCCTCTGCCACCGCTGCCACCACCGATGCTACACGTCGGGTCAAGCTGCTGCTCCCGCTGCACGCTGCACTGCACCTGCCTATCTTATTGCTCCTGTATGATCGTCATAAATGGCGAGCCCAGGGCTGCAGTAGCTTGCCACCCAACCGGGAAGGCTATCGGGGCGATCGCAAGGGTGAAACGAGAAATTGTGAAAACGCAAGCGCAATGGGGGACTAGCAAAGTCGCAGTGGAGCTGCATCCTGGGGCACGGAGGCACGCCCTGCTTCCTGCTGCCTGCAGCCTGCCTCCCGTTGCCCAAACACGCTGCACCTGCGCATCCAGGAACAGGCGAGCCAGAGACGCAGGATGCAGGACCTGGCATAATATTATCGCACGTGACTTGATAGCTCGCGTAGAACGCGCCTGAGACAATGGACGGTCGTGTAGAAGGAGGCAGCGCAGCCGGGACGGAGGCAGCGCACGTGGCTGCAGTGCCGCCGAAGAGGATGCACTGCGACCGCTGCCGCTGCTGCTGCCGCCGCCGCCGCTGCCCATCGATGCCTGCAACATCCGCAAAAGGACGCCTGTATACCTTTTTGGGAATTGCATTTTGGCACCGGCAGGAGCTGAAAGCATGACAGCATTGGGAGGAGTAGGAGCCAATGGTCTGACGCACACGCCCCGTGACGTTGCAGGCGTCGTGGGGGTGGAGGGAGCGCCACGTCACGTGACGGGGTTAGCGGCGCTGCTCCCTGCGACCGACCCCGGAGGCAGGCAGCAGTGCCACCTCGGAAGCAGCTACTGCCGCTGGGGTTTCCACATGCGGGATGCACACGCACTAGTCTGGCCCCATTCACCAATTGCGCCCTTTGATCGCGTACCCAATAAGGCTCACCTGCATTTGCGCCAATTCTAAACTGTGGAGGCAAAAAGCTTAACGCTAATCCCGGGGTGCTTGGATATCGCACAAAACCGATACCGTCACCAAAGCCCGACACCCACATTGCCACGACTTTTTTCCGTCCTGTCTTTCGGTATCTAGCCGTACTCACCGCCCGGCATGTCAGAGAACGAAAAGTTGGCGGCCGCCAATCTGCGCACCCGGCTCAACTTCGCCATGGTCAAGGTCCAAAAGGGCTGGGAGGACCGCACCATTGACCAGATAGAGGCACAGAACGAGTCAGGCGAGCCCCCGGCGGCAGCAACCCTCAGCGGCGGCAGCAGCAGAGGCATTGGCAGAAGCAACACGACGGCGGCGGCAGCACGCAGGACGCACCCGCGCAGCGAGGCCGCCTCTGCAGCCATTTCTCGCCAGACCAAGGACGAGCCCGGAGTTCGGTCCGCAGACTCCTCGCCACGGGTCTCCCAGGCGGGGTTTGCCCAGCCGCAAGCGCACACAGCCACGGGATTAGGGCTGTCGATACCCACGTCTCCCACGCCGCGGCGTCGGCCCTCCAAACGAGGCCACAGAAGGGCCACCTCGGACATTTTGCACAACGCCACAGGTGGAGTGTCGGGGGTGTTCAAGGTGGACAAGCCCGAGCGGTGGCATGTTCCGGCGGGCTATGCGTCGCACGGGGCTCCCGGGCCGGGCCTGGGCTCTCCGGGTCTCTCGCCACACTCGCCCCAGGGTCTGGGCCAAACGCCACATGGAGCTGTGGGAGGACCTTATTCGCCACAAAAATACCACACAGCCATGGCGGGACTTCACATGCAGGGTCAGATGGGCCAGATGGGGCCGATGGGCCAGATGGGGCCGATGGGAGGGCCGCAGATGCATCCAGTTTCGCCAGGCGGACCGTCTCCCTCGGTTTCTCCGTCCGGCGTGGTGCATCCGAATCCTCCACATGCTCTGGGGCAGGCCTTTCATCCAGCGCCATCTCAGCAGCAGCCTCAGGTGCCTCAGCAGCAGCAGCAGCAGCAGCAGCCCGCCCACTCGTACCAGAGACAGTACAACTACACGCATTCGCCATACGTGTCTTCTCCACCACAATACAACGGACAGTTTCCCCAGGCACATTCGCCAACCCGCCCTTCGCCACTTCACACTAGCCAGGGCCAGATTCAGACCCCCCAGACGCCTCCAGGACAGGCACTGGGCCAGGGACCACCGGGCATTCAGGGCCCCGGACAGCCGGTGCAGCCTGGGCAGGTTCCCACGCCGACACAGGTCCCGGGAAGCTCGGGTCGTCCCAATCTCGCTCCGCTGCATGTGTCGCTGCCTCCGATTTCGACCTCCATCAACTCGCCAACTTCTGCGCCCGACAGGGTCACTTTGCCGCCCATGCGGTCTCTGTACGACGCCCCACACATGCAGTACGACGTGACTTCGCCTCGAGCGCATCTTCCGTCTCCAGCGCCGCATTCGCCCGGTCAGAGGGACGTGGACGACGACGCCGTGGAGAGTCTCATGTATTTCAGCAGTCCCAGGAAGTAGACGAGTGAGGGTGGCAGATGGCAAAGTGAGAGTGGTCAAGTGACAGAGGTGACCAAGTGAAGTGACTGGAGTGACTGATGCTACCAATGTGAAAGTGAGGAGTGACTGGTGTGATCAAGTGACTGAGGTGACCAAGTGGCAAAGTGACCAAGTGGCAAAGTGACCAAGTGACCAAGTGGCAAAGTGACCAAGTGGCAAAGTGACCAAGTGACCAAGTGACTGAAGTGATCAGCTCAGCAGTTCAGGAGTCATCTCATCAGTCATCAGTCATCTCATCAGTCATCAGTCATCTCATCAGTCTTTGGTCATCGCATCAGCAATCTCATCAGCCCCCAGCCACCAGCCACCAGCCACCAGCCACCAGTCTTCACTCCAGGGCTACCCAGAAACAATCGTCTGGCCGAGACATACTAACTAGGCAAAGGCTTTTGCCAATAATATTTATACAATTGATAGCGGGTGTAGTGTGATCAGGAGACATGATGATGCGATTTGATCAAACAGAGCTCGCTCGTTCTATGCGATTTGAACAACCAGATCCCAGAATGCCAGCTCTGGCCAGACTCAACAAACTTCAATATGTTATCTTAGTGCGGTTTTAGACGTGGCTTATTTGGCGTGTTAATTAGATCCAAGATTAGTGGTTTTTGGAGTCTATGTGGTCTGGAGTGATTAGTAAGCGGTGTAGATGTCATTGAAAATTGAATTTAATAAAAAAATTAAATTAAAATAAAATGAAAAATAAAAACAAGTTTTTGATGGTATGGTTGAGGTGTAGATGTGTTGAGTGGAAGTCTTTGGATGGTTTTTTAAAGATATTTTATTTAAAATGAATTATTAAAAATAAATTATTATTATTTTTGGAAGATAAGGATGTGGTCGTACAGTTTTGAGGTTGTACAGTTTTAAAAGGTCTTTTTTTGGTGTGTTTTATTTCAGTGTATTTATTTACATTTTATTTTATTTTATTTATTTATTTATATTTTATTTTGTTTTATTTACTTAATAATTCAACTATTGATACTGCTCAATAGCACCTGAAACCAATGTAGACCTTTTACCGAATTAGGCCGTTTTGCTAGCTCGGTACGGCGATATACTATCGCCGTGAGAGCCGTATGAGCCTTAGAAGCCCTAGAAGCCGTAGTCAGTCTCATTTAGCCGGCTTTTAGCCCATTAGATAAGACGGAACTAATGGACATGCTAGAATGTGTTGATTGGGAATGGTTGATTCAGACGTCTGCTCTAAAAACGACTGTGGGTCTTGGATTGAAAATCTGAAAAGTGCATTCGCTGTGAATTGACGAGATTGATGTGTTTGTGTCTTTGATGAGCATGGGCTATTACTTTTGATCGTTTTTTTACGGACCTCTATGTGTGAAGAATTCCAACAATTAAAGAATTGAGGATTAAAAGAATTGAGGATTAAAGGAATCAAGAGAATTAATTGAAAGAATTACTGTTGAAACGATTTAAAAAATATTTAAATATAATTCAAAACAAATCAAAACCATGAAAGATACTCTACAGTCTGTACAATAATGATTGCAATTGAAAAACGCTGTGATGATGAAAAACTGGATTGAGAAATGGCTGCTGCTTGGCTCTGATTTTCCCGAGATGTGACCACGTTTGTGTAATTTGCCACTTTTTTATTGATTTTATTTATATTTTAAATAGCAGTAAGACGTAGTTTGCCACTCAAACATACAGAACAACCACTACTAGGGCAACAACCTGAGCCATGACAACAGAATTTTTCAACATACCTGTACGATTCCAACGATCCTAGGCTGAGTAATACAATGAGTAATTTACTTGATTTTATTTGAATTGCTCGATTTTGATTGATTTTACTTGATTTTTGTATTTTTATTCAAAATCGTTTTTTTACTCGTTTAATATTTTTTACTCTATTTAATTGATTTATTCGAATTTGTTTGATTTGATTTATTTAACTTACCTAATACAGCACATTCATTTCCAAATCCATTCCAAATTCCAACTTCCAAACAACAACCATCTTCTCGTATACCACATGTTCCCTTCTACAATTCTCATCTACAACAATTGTCATCCTCATCACCGAGCAAATGGATATGACATTGAACAAAAGTATCTGGTAAAAACAAGTCAAACCACTCGTTGCCCAAACCCAGTATCTTGAATCAGCTACGAGCTATGAGGTACGGTAAAGTACAGGTACTGTAGTACAATTCAGAATCTGACACTCGCCTCTTCTTTTGGGTTGTTGGGCTCTTCTGCTTCACAATCTACACCACGTACACCTCGTTACCAGTCAGCCCTCTCTGTCTATCATCTTTCAGACCAATTGACTGGATTCTTCTCATGTCAAGTGAGACCTTCAAGGATGCGACAGATTCAGATCAGTTGGAAACCAAACAGACACTTCAGACAGCACCCAAGTCAGCACCACAGCACAAACACTCCACCTCTCCGCCTCTCCACCTCTCCACCTCCCCACCTCCCATAAAAAATTGCATACATCACTTCTACTTGCTGGCCTCGGCCTCCTCACGCTCCTTCTTGCGCCGGTTGACGTCCCAGTTGTGCACGCGCGCAATGTTCACCTCCACGGTGGTGATGTTTTCTCGCAGAAACAACACGTCCTCCTCGCAGGTGGCAAACCCCAGCCGGGCGCCGTCCAGCCGCTCGGACAGCAGCTGCTTGGCCTCGCCAATGTCGTACTCCAGCATGACGTTGGCGCCCAGCCACAAATAGACGCTTTTGAGTCCGCTGGCCTGAATCTTGGCTTCTGTGTACAGCGTGTCGTTGAGCTCGTAGTTTGTGGTCACAACGTCGTCCTCGGACTGGCCCTTGAGCTGCAGAAACTCCACCATCTCCAGGCTCTTCTGAATGTCCGGAATCTTCTCCTTGAGCCCAGCCTGTCGCTGCAAAGTGGTCATTTCCATGTACTTGTACTTTTGCAGCATCTCCTGGAACTTGTCCAGCGACTCTTTGACGCCGGATTTGCTGACAAACTCCGCCACGTCGTCGACAAAGGGCGCCTTGGGGATTCCCCGCGCGTTTGTTTCGGGTGCAGACATGGTTTCTGGCGTGGTTTGTGTGGTTCTGGTGCGAGTAGTGCGATCTGTGATATCGGTTCCCAGAAACAAGCTTTGGGGCTGCTTAGTAAGCCAACTAGGGGGGATAGGTTATGAGCATTGCTAGACCAAGAACTTTAAACTGGGGTGGGTGAGACATGAACTTTTGGGTCGGTTCGGTGTAAAAGAGGAATTGGGAAGGTTTGGGAGTGAGTGAGTAGTACTGCTGTGATCAGCTCACTGTTCCGATTTGAATGCACTCTTTGGTTTTTTTCAATAGCCGTTTTTTGGCTGTTTTGGTGGAGAGTGGTGTTGTGTGGATGCAGTGCTTGATTTAGGCGCTCTAGAAGCATCAGTGATGACCCAACGACTCACGATGGATTCGGATTGGGGATAGTTGGGGAGACACGGCTACTACCGTTGTGATCGGCTTCGCGTTATACACAAAACGCACTTTTTGGATTTGCAATTACCCACAAACTACGAGTTTGAACAGTACTAGATGTCGTGATGGATCTCTACTAGATGATACTTCTGAAGCTCTGGAATTTGTTAAGGGGCAGTTGTCGTTTTTTGAACGGGTTTTTGATTTTAGATACCCTTACAAGTCTCATATTGATTCTGATTCAGATTGATTGAGGTTCAGATTGATTGAGATTCAGATTTATCCTAGGTACAGCTAGAAACATACCATTCGACGAGAGATAATTGGAAACAAGTTTCATGACCACCATTCGAACCAATTCGGATTCGCACCAAAATGACTTTTTGCACAGTCTCCAATCGTTATTTTCCGCTCTGTTGGTGCCACTTCTGCCTTGGACTCTCATATGCATTCTAAGACCAATTAAGGCAGCCAATAGACGATAAGACAAGTGGAGGACGTCCAAACTCATACCTGCCATGGTCATTGTATTGGTCGCAGTGGAAAAAATCAAAGAAATTGAATCAGAGATGGATTTTCGATCTGATCACTTTGGAAGCCACTTTATCTTCACAGAGATGACAACTTAGGAATAAAAACACGAAAGTGAGTCAAATCTCTCTGTTCAGCAGTTTAACGTCATCGCGGCGTCATCTTTTCGCAGTCAGAATTGAGTCCAACGGCATTCTACCTGTGTTGCCAACTTCCACCCTCGCATTTGTTACCAGAGAAAAACGCCCTCTTGGAGTTTCTATGAACTGTTTTTCGTTTGCTTAGTCAGCAAACATATGGTTTAGACGTACACTGAACCCATTGCCACCATCTCATCTTGAAAACATTGCTTTTCCCTTCTAGAAATTGCAACTAGGTACCTACTGATTCTGACTTGAGAAGCCCATGGACATCTCTCTAGGACAAGAACCAAGAGGATTAGAGAAATTCTGAAAAGTGCAATCGTCAGGAAATTGCGCCTTTGGTGTGAATCACGTGAGTTCAAGTAGTTTATCCGCTTTGGCGGCTTTCAGGTGTGTGTTTAGTTGATGAGACATGATGGCAGATGAATCTTATTTTGGAAGAGAATTAATTTAAATAAAATCAAATAAAATCAAATCAAATAAAAGAAGTCGTCGACTGAGAAAACTGAAAATACTCTAAAGCATTTCTAGAAAGAAAAGCAAAAGGAAGAGACAGAAAAAAACGATAAAAAAAAAAAGAAAACCCCTCTCTAAACAAAACGTCCCTGGACTCTCTAGATCAAGAGCCATCTGTTATATTGCCAACGGTTCAAGTCACGTGACTGTAAACCAAACCCCATCTCGACACCCTCTTTCAACTCTTGGTCAGACGTTGGAACGCTCCATTTTGGGCCTTCTAGAGTCCAGACGTGGTTTCCCATTGTCATCACTTGCTTGCATCCATTTTCCATTCTTTCTTCCCCCCCCATTTTCCCCCTTTTTTTCTCTTACCAGAATATATACATTCTCATCACGTGACCATCAAGCTCCCCCCTAGACTACTCCCAACTTCGTTCACGTGACTGGCCCTTTTTTTTTTCTCTCCTCTTTCCCAACTTAGTTCACGTGACTAACCTTATTTTACCCCCTAAATCCCCCCAACTCCTCCCAATCCGTACGTCACATGACGTGACTGCTTTTCCCAACCTCCCACGCCGACTCCTCCCAACTGCCAATTTTCACTTTGCAACTTTGCAGAGCTCCTCTTCACCAACCAACATTCGCCATGGGTAAAGATTCTTTCAGCAAGAAGCACCAGAAGCATTCTAACCGAACTGCTCCCAAGTCCGAGAACGTCTACTTGACCCTCCTGGTCAAGCTGTACCGGTTCCTGGCCCGTGAGTGCGAGTGAGGAGGCGATTACGGCGGAGAGAAGAAAGAAAAATCATCTCTTCGTTTTGTGTCGTTTCCGAGCACAGTCTATCTGTGCGGAGCGTGAGCACTACGGAGGATACGAGTGTTGTGGTTTGCGGTTTGTGGTTTTGTGTCGTTGTTGAGGGGAAAGAAGAAGGTGCGGTGTGTTTGTGGTCCTAAGGCCATGCGACTCGTCGTGCTTACTTTTATTTTCTCTCCTCAGCTGACACCCAACTGCAGGCGGCAGACTCGCAGCACGCTCTGTATCCGATGTGGCTCACGTGTGTGGGGCGCCCCCTGGGTGCCACTGCCACGCTGACGCCACCAGCACAATTACTAACTCCAGGACGAACTGACTCCGCCTTCAACAAGCGAGTCCTCAAGGGTCTGTTCCTCTCCAAGACCAACCGACCTCCTGTCTCCACCGGCAAGATCGTCGAGAACCTCAAGGTCAAGGGCAACTCTGACAAGATTGTTGTTGTTGTTGGCACCGTGACCGACGACTCCCGACTCGTCGAGTTCCCCAAGACCACCGTCGCTGCCCTCCGATTCACCGGCACTGCCCGAGCTCGAATCGTCAAGGCTGGCGGTGAGGCCATCACCCTCGATCAGCTTGCTGTCCGAGCCCCCACCGGCGAGAACACCCTCATGCTCCGAGGCTCCCGAAACGCCCGACAGGCCATGCGACACTTTGGCTTCGGTCCCCACAAGGGCAAGGCTCCCCGAGTCATGTCCAAGGGCCGAAAGTTCGAGCGAGCTCGAGGTCGAAGACGATCTCGAGGATTCAAGGTCTAAGCGGATTGACCTTGGTTCAAGACATAAAAAATGTATATTTAAGCATAGAAACGGAGTACCAGTAGCTGTAGCAGTGAGAGATTCTTTTCGGAGTAGCGGACAGAAAATCAGAAGAGTGCAAGTTGTAGGAAATGAGCTGGTTCTAGTGGCATCAGTCTCTGAATCCTTTCAGTGAAAATCAGATTTTTGAGAAGAATTTTTGGGAAGAATTTTTTCCTTGTTTTTTTTTCTTCTTTTTTTTTTTTCTTTCATTCAAAATTCTGGTCTTTTGAAATCCTTAAAAGCGCTTTAAGCGCTTAAACGCGCTTAAAGCCGGACTTTTGACGTGGTTGCTTACGTAATCGGTTTCGGTATCGAGATCCACACAAAAGTAGTTTGCCATGGGAAAATGACACTTTCAGGTGTCTATTCCGACTAATATCGAGATTTATTACTGGATGCACTCTTCAGAATTCTCTCACCGTTTCTGCAACACTTTTTGGTAAGATGACTGACTGCAGGTGTCTGGTTCCAAGTATACCATATCCAAGACACATTTTAGCAGACTTAGAGGAAATCTGAAAAGTGCGTCTTTTGGAGAATTTCATTTGGATTCCAACGCTACCACTTTGGTCCCTATAGCTCGCATCACCTTTTCATATCTCAAACTAAGCGTTTTTCATACAAGTCATGGAAAAAGTTTGAAGACTCGGTATCGGTGCTAGAAAAGTTTGGAAAGGCTTATTCTGTTTCAAATTATCCGCTCAATACACTGGTCGTTTCTTTTTTGGATTTCCATTTATATTGGCAGAGTTGCCGATGTCGGTCACAGTATACTCATTCCCTGTTTGTAGTGGTTTGTTGTCGACTCAGTTTAGGGATTGGGGAACCCTGAGTAGCTTCATTTTGATACAAAAACGACTATTGTTCACCTGGTCAAGTCCGTTTTGGAATCAATGTAATACTTGTGGTTTTATACTCATATGGATGGATACAATTGTTGCAATGTGCTTAATGATCTCAGACTTTCCTAAAATCAACCATAATGAGAAAATAAACATTCTGAAAAGTGCATTCGTCTTGTAATACTATTATTAATGAGGTGGTACTATTTATATGTTGACATCCTCTCTCGATTCGAACTTGTGGTGTTTTACTCTGGGGCCAGTAGAGAGAACTCTCTAATCGTCTCTCAAGGCCTTGTACATACATTTGAGACGGATCAAAAGAGTGCATTCGCCTTTGAATAACCAGAATTCTCGTTATGAGTAGTCTGATTCTCGATATCTTTCATATTGGTGGAGTTGTTGTTGTTTCGAATTGAAGGAAATGTCAAAAGTGTCGCAGAACGAAAACGGAAAAATGCATTCTACTTGAGCTGACCAGCTGGGCTCAGCCAAGACCTTTGTTTTGACGAATCTCCAATATTGGTGATTTCCCAGTTTTTCGTTTTCCTTGATTCAGAATTAGCTTCTTCTCATGGCTTTCAAAAGTACCGTTTTGGGAGATGAAAAAGGGGTCTGATGAAAACAATAAACCATCAAATTTGAGAAGATTCCAAAGAGACTTTCTTGTTCAGATTTTGATTTTGATTCCAACAGAGTTCTTTATTTCTTTCTTGCTCTCATATCGGAGTCGTAATCGCTCATATCTCCCTGATCAAGACCAACATGAGACATACATGTGATCCAGAAAACTCCCCAGCTGAGCTACAGACTCAGAAGTTGCACTGCCATGACCGTTTCTCTTTTCTCATCATCACCGTGCTCTCGGTTTTCCCACAACTCTTCTACACAAAAATTTATACTCTACCAACATCACTCAAACATGACTTTTCTAATCCATCAACATCGAAACAACACAATGTACTTTCTTTGAGACTCAGTTCAATCTACAGCCATCTAACTTCCGATGCGTGTGCGGAAAGTTGACGTTGGGGGAACTCTGAATAAGTCTGTATTGCATTTTTTTCGTGTGATATCAGAGTTCGGAGTTAACTGGGCCAAACCCAGCTTAACCCCGATTAGACTTGATACATGTCGAATTTTAAAATAAATTAAATTAAATTAAAAACACACTGTAAACATTAAAAAAAGAGAAGGAAAAAGATTAAAAATTAAAAAAAAATCAAAAACATTAATTGAAAATTAAAAATTAAAAAAAAACTTAAAAAAAGAAAATGGGGTTTTTTTAGCTCTGGTAAACTCATCGTCGTTAAGCGTTATACCTCAGAGCCTAGAGTATCATTGCGATTCGGTTGTAGTCGGTCAGAAGAGACACATCTGAGGCAGAAAAGGTTGAAAATTGTTTCAAACTGTTTCTTGTTGTTTCAGATTATTTATTTATTTTAGTTTTCTTTTTAATTATATATGTAATTTATTGATTTTTCGGTATACCTTCCCCATCTTTTGGTCATAACCTGTGCTGAAGGACCATATATTTCAAACCAAGGTTGCAGGTGGTGTTTGGGAGGTAAAGGAAAAACGACTCGAGTAAGTGGCTATTCTTGACGACTCGAGTAAGTGGCTATTCTTGGTGAATAAATACACTTCAGAACTTCCTTAACCCGCCTCTGATGTCATTATGCAACTCATTTAGACGAAATCGACATCAGACAGGTCAAGGGTCGGTTTGTGTCGCGTCAACCATACCAAGGTGATCCCTCTCTGGAATATCCAATAAATGGTGTCATCCTCAGAGTTCCATGCCGATTCCAATGATCCCCATGTGTTTCCACCTCGTCCAACAGCCTTGTTCAATGCGCTGTTCAAATCCAAACTGATGCACCCTACCTCACCCTTCAAAAAACAGCTTCAGGGATTTGAATCGTCCAGAAAACTTCTGAGTGGTCTGACAGGACGGTAAAAACTGACAATCTACCACCTTTGATCACCTTTGCAAGCATCACTAGGCGGTAGTGTGGTGATGGAGCCGAACCTGGCTCCAGTCATGGGCCAACCTTTATGAAATTTCTTGACTTGTGACTTGGGAAGTGGGAAGCGTGAAAAAGATATGCAACGCCACACAACGGCGCCTATCAGCACCGTCTTGTCGTCGTGTAAGCATCTAGTCCGTGCTAGCACACCCTCGACATCCACAAGTCACACACTCCACCGGCTTGCTATCCTTAATGTCCTTTCTCGGGACTCGGCAAATGCAAGTGCTCTCATGAATATTTTCCTTGGCCTGGATGCACCGCAAACAGCACAGATTCTCGTAGCCCTGTTTCCGCCACTTCGCAATCAGATTCACATCAGCGTAGCCCTTTTTCAGCAGATAGGCATACAGCTCCTTGGTGATGGCCTCTTTTTTGTAGTAGAGATCGTAAATGTACCGGGACCGCTGGTGGTGGATTCTGAACACGTCCCAGAGCAGCTGGTTCTTCTTTTTTCCTTCGCTGGGCTGGTTCTGTGCGTCTTTCAGCTTGTCGGAGAATTCCTTGAGCACGTCTTCAATGTCGGTGAAGCCGGCCGGGGGCTTTTTGTGGCGTTGGGTTGAGACTTTTACCATTTTGTGTACTGACTGTTGGGATGACTGTCAGAGCTGGTCGGAGATGCTAGAGTGCAATCGCTGAGGCTGCAGATGAGGTGAGCGCTGTTGCAAGAAGTGACAATAAGTGGTCGAGATGACGTGTCGTGAGTGTGAGAAGATGCTCACGTGGCAAACAACTGTCTGAAGATGTTTAAAACGACGTGGTTGTATTCCGGAAGAAAAAAGTCACAACAGTAATGTCACTTGTGTCGTTGATGTAATATGCCCGTAAATGCCGAATGAATCGAAAATAGAACCAAAGCTCCTGATTTTCTGCTGACTAATTCCGTTGAATGTGTCTCGCCTGACTCTCGTGTCGTTTGGCCGCGATTTGACAGAGTTGTGGCGTTTGTTGTAAAGTGGTAAAGTGGTGATGCAGAGAAGATGAATAAGTATTTTGAATTGTTTAAATTATTTTAAAATAATTAAATTGCCTGGATAAACTTTATTTACAGCATGGTTTTTGGCACTCGTTATTGTCAGTTCATTTACCTACTAAACAAGTTTTGAAAAGTATTATAGAAATTCTGAAAAGTGCATCTTGCTCAGAATTTGTTTTTTATTCTAACAGTGCTAGTCATGTGTCTATAACTTCTTTACATGGCACTTTATAGTGGCCCACACTGCATCATGCACTGGTGAGGCATGCTGCTCATGGCTTGACAAAACGGTAAAAACACTTTTGAAGATGTTCAAAGGTAGCTACATAGTATTATTTTATTTAAAATCAAATTTCGAACGTGATGCACTTTTCAGATTTCAGATTGAGTGAATTTTTCATCTGATAATTTCTACAACAGTGGTAGAGAGGGTCCCTTACCAGTACCGTCTGAAAATGTTTAGGGCTCTTTGAGAATAAGTTAAGCGCGCCACTAGGTATAGTATGTCATTTTGAAGCGAATGCACTCTTTGGGTTCGTTTCAACGTTTCTGTGTCTTCTACTAATCATTGTTACACCGCGAATGTACGCAACACCAAATACAGGTAATCATGTGACTTTTAAGCAGAGTAATAAAGACTTTATTGGTACCAAAGGAATCTTAATTTGATTTTGAGCAGAAAACACTTTAGATTTCCAAAATTCCCAATACAGCAACTTCAATAGAACCATCATCACAATTGTAAAGATACCTCTTAAAACAGTTACATCTACATTCATATTTGACAAATTTTAAGAGACAAAACTAGTATCATTGAAAGCAAAATTGGCTCTTAAACCAAATGCACTCTTCAGATTGTTTACTTGGCACCTCTAACTTCTGCTAATAAAGATATACCGTATAGAGAGACTTCCTCAACATCACCATATAGAAACTTAAATGTTCAATTTGAAAGAATAAAACTGGTACCAATATGATTATTTTTTCATTTTGAAGTAGATGCACTCTTCAGATTTTCTATATCTCGTCTGTGGCGGTTTTTGGTTCACTCGTGTGTATCCCTCTCTACTTCTTACCCTGGCTTTCCTCATAATTCTCTATGAGACAATTATAGATATTCTGAAGAGAACATTCTTTTTCAAATTTGATTCTCTTTAAGGTCGTATCAATCACTTGTCTATTTCCTGGTTAAAAGGTGTATGTTAGATGTTGTTCACCTGTAACTCGAACCAGGCTGTAACGTATAGCCTTATAGCAGATTCCACAGATAAGATACAGGGGTTCTGAAACAACAATCTCCTCTGAAATCGAGTTCTGATCACAATGATACCATGCAAGTTCTTTTCAGAGCTCTTTGTCGCTCTTTTATAAAGTACTTCATTGAGCGTTATCACTGTGTAGTTGCAACCTGAAAACAGGCAGCACTGTTTATTTTCAGATTCGTAACACTTGAAAAAACAAGAAAGATATTGTTTCGTTCAAAATTAAATTTCAAAAAGAACGCACTCTTCAGGTTTTCCACTTCTATCCCCACACTTATACCTCCTCAGTCCTAGTCTGAACATTTGCCGTCACTACTGTTCCTCCAAAACATTCCACATTTGCTCAATAGCGATTCTTAAAAGTATATCCTTCTCAAAATTTAATTCCAAGCTCGTTACTTCTACTTAAATCTCCTCAATGCTTTTCTCTACTTTCCAAACAAGTGTCTTCCAGTTCTCCACAAAACCCAGTATCAAACTCACCACAGACACAATACGACAATTCTTAAAAGTGCATCCTCTCCAGAATTCTTTCTTCTTCTTTACAACATCTTTCTCGCTCTCTCATCTCCTTTCAACATCTTTTTACCATGTGTTGCTCCCCCACAAACTACAGCTTTGACTAAAATAGTCCCTCCGAACAACGCCACAGTCGCATCTAGGAAAATCCAAAGCGTGCATCCTCTGCCAAATCCGCTTGCGACCAAAACGCACTCTTCAGAATTCCCACAACTTCACTTTTAGTCCTGGTTTTGTGGCTCAGTAAAAAAAAGTCCAGTTTTTTAGGTTCCCCATTAACCTTACCCCCCACTGTACATCCATGCACCCCTTCCAACGCCACTATAACACAGCAAAACAGTACCGCTGACGCCGCGAATATTGCCGCTGCAACATCGTACCATACTGCAACGTGATTGCCGTGTCTCACTCTCTCCAAATCTGCTTTCAAATTCGAAATCGGACCCTCCAATCGCTTGATATCCCCACATTAATTTTCTGCGACACAAAAACAGCAACCAACCAACAACCACCCAAAACGACCAAAACTCGGCCAAACACAACCCAGACACCCGCAAAATGATCCTGCCACCATGGGTCATGACCATAGCCCAGGTTAGCACTTACACGGCCGTTGTCACGTCGCTGTTTTCGATATTCATGCAACTGAAGCACTACACAAAACCACAGGACCAACGACTGGTGATCAGAATCCTCTTTCTGGTCCCGCTGTACGCCCTGTCGGCCTGGCTGTCGCTCCAGGAGACCCAGCACGACCTGGTCCCGTGGAAAAAGGCGCTGAATGTGGTTCTGACGCCGCTTAGAGAAATCTACGAGGCGTTCACGTTGTACACATTTTTCTCCCTGCTGACTAATCTTCTCGGTGGCGAGCGCAACATCATCTTCATCACCCAGGGCCGGGCTCCGCTGCCGCAGCCCTTTCCGGTGAACATCTTTCTCGACAAGCTCAACATCTCCGACCCGTACATCTTTTTGCGCACAAAACGGGCCATTTTGCAGTACGTGTGGATCAAGCCTTTCATCTCGCTCGCCATCTTTGTGTGCAAGGTCACCGACACGTACCACCAGGGCGAGATTTCGTGGACGTCGGGCTACTTTTGGATCGGCCTGGTCTACAACCTGTCGGTGTCCATCTCGCTCTACTCGCTGGGCATCTTTTGGATGTGTCTGCACTCGGATCTGGAGCCTTACCGGCCGTGGCCAAAATTCATGTGCATCAAGCTCATCATCTTTTTCTCCTACTGGCAGGGCGTGCTCTTGGCCATTGCCTCGCTACTTGGCCTCATTCAAGATGGGGCTTCTCCGGTGATTCAGGACTGGCTCATGTGTGTGGAGATGACGTTTTTCGCCTGTCTGCACCTCTGGGCCTTTCCCTACACCGAATACGCGTTTAGCGACTCGGGTTTTGCTCGCATGCCCATTGGCTACGCTCTCCGGGACTGCGTGGGCTGCCAAGACCTGATTCACGACTTTCGCACCACCTTCTGGGGCAAATCCTACAACTACAGGAATTTCGACAGCATTGAAAGTGTCATAATCGACCATCCAGAGACAGAATCGCGAACCCGGAAGATTATGGATGGGCTAAGGTACGGGGGAGGCGGCAGGTACAAGTACTGGATTGATGAAGCTGGGGCCACTGGAGGTGGTGCCGGGGGAAGTGCCGCCAGTGGCCCTAGTGTTGCCACTGGAGGCAATGCATCTGGGGGAGTTGCATCTGGAGGTATTGGGCATGGAGGCCAGACGCCCGGTTTCGGCAGAGGCACCGCATCCGGAGCCAACGAAACTATGCATCTGAACTCGCAGGGCGGTAGCATCGGCGGCAACAAGTCGCACAACTGGTCTCATGAGACCACCCCCGCCACGTCGCTTCTCGCCCAGGTTGCAGACATTGCGGAAATCACACCCGAGTTTGACCAGTGGCGCGATGGTCCCGTGACGTACGGCGCGACAGAAAACCTGAATGTTCACGTGGTTGAAGAAATGTCCGAAGCGGAAATCTACCAAGATGACGATTTGTATTTTGAGGCTCGTGCCATGCCGTTTGGAGATTTCAACTATCCGGTTGTGACTGTCAAGGAGAGTTATGTGCAGGTGGGCCGGAGGGTATAGAAATGGAATTTTATTTATTGTGAACATGAGCGATGTACTCGTATATATGGATGATTAATGCATAATTAAAAAGATGTTGGTGAATGTTGATGAAATGGAATGGAAGAAAATGTTGGTAAGAAGTTGTTTCAGAAAGTTGTGAGAAAAAAAGATAAGAAAAATCAATTTGAGAAATAAATGAATCTTTTTCAGAAAAATAAAAGAGTCCTTTTTGTCCATAAAGACGTGGAGAATATGGTGGTGAATCTCTGGTAGCTATAGCTAGTCTGTATCTGGTTTTATATAGAGATGTTTGGAAATCATGACTAAGCATGTTTGTTCTAAATGAAGTGTTTGTCTGACAAGTTGGCTTCTACTTGAGTTATGGAGAATCGGAAAGGTGCAATCGCTTTAAAATATGTCTGTGATTAAAACGGTACTATGTGAGAGCTTTTGAATCCAAATAATGCGGCTTTTACACCTGTGTCTATTTTCACTCTGACTTAACACGCATGTAGCCTTCTTCAGACCAATGTCCAACTCATGATCAAAACAATTTGGAGGAGTTTAATGAACATTCTTAAGAGTGCGTTTCACTTGAAATCAAATTTCAAATCCAATGGTCTTACTTATATGTTGTCAAAATGGGTCAATATTCATTTAATGTGTTGTGTAGAGTGTTCATGACTGCAGTGTAATGATTCAAGCCAAAACGTGAATCACAAGTTTAGTCAAAAATCCAAAGAGCGTATGTTTCTTAAAATGGCTTTTTTTACTTGGTTACTTTTACTTTGTACTCATAAATATCCTTAAAACGTTTCTACATGGTTGATGTTTGAAGACCTGGGGTACCTGTAACGAGAGATACAGTTATAAAATCACCATTTTAAGAGATTTTAGAAAACTAAAAGCTGCATTCGTTCTAAAACTGAATTTCGCATAAAATGATACCATTTTTCTGTTTTCAAATCCTCTTGTAGGTGAGAATGGCCAATACTTACTGGCATGAATTATGCTTGCTAAGCAATCAAGAACCGCTCAACATAAATGGCTTGTGTAAAATGAAATTTGGACAAGATATAGAACATCTAGAGAATGAGTTTTGCTCAGTTTTTCATTCTCTACTTGCTGATAGTAACTAATTCTTTTCAAAGTGACTCAATAAATACTTATATAGACATGTTTACTCTGGGTACATCAAAAGTGTGTTTCCAAACCAGTCACTCTCAAATCATTTCCAGAGCTTTTATAAACATTCCAAAAAACCAGTCATATTTAGAAAGTCACTCTGAAACAGTTGCACTTTTCAGAATTCCGATCTTCTCTCTGAAGCTCAATATAATCGCTACTGCTGTATTCCCACTGTTGATGGCTAACTCGATCAGCACTAGTCTGATAGAAAGACCAACGTTACAGATGTAATCAGCACCGACTACAACCCTAAATGGTCACCTCAGAATATCTTTATATCGCTCTCTTCTCCCTTTAATGACACACACTCACATTAAACCGTGTCTCCACCAACATTACTTTCTTTGGATCAATTTCGGAGCTATAGAAAATCTAACAGAAACATTTTTATCATCTCATCTGTCCCATTACAGAAATACCTCTCACCTCTTCGTACCTATACTCCTCGCTTCTCAATTGACAAAACACAAATTCGCTTCCAAGAAATTATCCCACTTCTTCCAATACCAACCCCACAACGAATCTGAAAAAACCTCCGCACTTCCCATACCTGCCTGACCTCAAAAATGACTTCGGGTCCGTCTTATCTCCAACACTCTCTCCCACAACAACACCACAGTGACCTCGTGTTGCGAGCCCCCAATAAGCTTTAATATCCCAACTTTGCCTCAAAGTACATAATCATGACTAAGTTTTCAGTCACAAAATTAAGAATCGTGTAAGCTTATTGAAACAGACGGCTACAAATGTCTGGGTATTTGCACTGCGGTGACGAGGTTGGCGGTATCTAAGCCGGCTGCTCGTTTGGATCAGTTTGCACTTTTCAGAATTCGGCTAGCGGCACTTTTGCGCCCCTCATTATCACCCCATCACACTAGCTAAGTTGCGAATCTTACCTCTGGCTTTCGTGAGGCATAATTGCCTGGAGACGATCTGAAGTATATCTCCATCACACCTCGGATGTCACCCTGGTCGGTGTCCCATGTCTCAGTGTCTATACGTTGAGCGATATTGACATGTTGACATGATGTTGCTGCGTTGATGCGTTGCTGGAGCTGGGTTCCCAAAAGTTCCACAACCTTCCATCAGGTTCTGCGAGGTTCCACCTTCCGCAGCCTTCCATCTTCCACGACCTTCCACGGCCCACAGCCCCATCTCATCTTTAATACCGCGCTTGCAATCAGACAGGTCAGATATCACGCATGCCGTGCATGACCCCAAATACCTTAATTGTCCGGTGGGTGAAGACGCAGAAAACGCAATATCGGTGCTAAAATAAAATTGGTTTTTGCGTTTTTGTCGTGCTAGCGATCTGCTTGTGGTGGCTGCGTTCTGTTCTTCGCCAGACTCTTGGCCAGCTGAGTGTGCTGATGTTTCGAGTGTTGACTATATAAGCTTTTCAATACCTTAATTTGGAGTATACGCGATTTCCATTTCTCAAAATTGAGCGTATGGTGAGGTGGTGCAGAGATTGGACATGGCTCCACCAGATAATAAAGGGACATTTAATTCTTTGTTTTTGGCTGCCGTTGCTGTGGTTACTGGATGTGAGTCCTCGTGAGTCGTCATGATTCGTACTTTGAGTCATCTGACTGGTCAATCTGACTGGTCAAATGAGATAACAAGCTCTTGCTTAAATGTAAGACGAGAACAAAACACTGAAAAAGAGAGATTTGATTGATACACTGATATAATTAGAATTAACGATGGTTTTTGTATTGAAATCTGTTTTCAAACTTGTTGTAGTGTTAAAAATGACCGAGTTGTGAGTTGCGTATTCGGTTGTAAATGGGGGTGATTGTCAAGTATGTAATTCGGGATGTGGACGAGATGTAGAACTTCTAAAGAGTGCATTCGGCTCGGCTTTTGATTTTGTATCGAATGGTAGACGTTTCGTATTTGCAACTCTTTTGAAATGCTGTTTTGGGATGACCAAATGTTTCCCACTTCTAGGAACCATCCATGTTTGCTGCGGTTACGCATGAACGAGTCATCGTGAGTCGTCTGAGTCATATGACTCTTCAATCTGACAGGTCAAATGGGACTAAAGCACTCAAGTTTATAAATGAAACGACGACAAAACAACGAGGTATATAGCTATTGAAGATTGAGTGCCACCATTGAGATCTGTGAGCTTTTCTGCATCGGATTCTCTTTTCAAAAATCTTATAGCGCTCACAGACTTGCAAAGGCTTCCTCAGGCCCCCACAGTCGTCCTCAGGCTTCCATAGTCTTTATCAGGCTTCCGTGGTCTTCTACCGGCTTCCTCAGTCCCCCACCGGCCCCCATTGGCCTCCACAGTCTTGCCCCGGCTTCCCCAAGGTTTCCCCAGGTTTCTTCCCCACAGCCCCCACAGACTTGCAAAGGCCCTACAGTCTTCCAAGGGGTTTCACAGGTTTCCAAAGGTCCTCACTGTCTATCCCAGGCTTCAACAGTCGTCCTCAGACCCCACAGATCTTCTCAGGCTTCCACAGTCGCCGTCGGGCTCCCACAGGCTTCCCCAGGATCCCCACCGGTCCCCAAAGACTTGCAAAAGCCTTTACAGTCTTGCAAAAGGCTTCTACAGGTTTACCCAGACTTCCCCGGGTTTCTACAGTCTCCCGTAGTCCCCCCACAGCCCCCCACCGGTCTCCACCCTTCCACAGGTTTCCCAAAGGTTTCCACCGGCTTTCCTTGACCCCCACAGGCCCCCCACTTTCCATTTTTTGCAGGGATGCCCCCAACTGGTCTTGGTTGAGTTCGCAAGTGTTTCAGATGATAATCCGGGCTCGTCCACTTGTTTCTGAGGATTAATCCGGTTTCGGATACTTGTTTCGGTTCCTGGTTCAGGTACCAACGGCTTCGGTACCTTGATTCAGACGGGTTCCTGGTTTAAGGCACCGACAACGGCTTCGGGATCTTTCTTTTGTGCCTTAACCAGACACGGGTACCTGTTTCAGATCTTCAAACGAACTCCACCATCTGGATCCAGGTACCAACGGTGTTTTTACTTGTTTCGTGCCTTGTTTCAAACGTCGGTACCTGTTTCAGACCTCTATACGGGATTCCGATCCTGATTCCAGGTACCAACGGCGTCAGGAGTTTGTTTTGGTATCTGAATCCAGACACCAACGTTATTAGGTTCAAAACGAGCCATGTGGGGTAAATGTAGAGAGAGGAAACGGAAACAGCTCTGGAAGACTTAATAGGGGAGATATTGAAATTCCAAAGAGTGCATTTTCTGAAGAGTCGGATTGCAAGCAGTGTGGTATATGTTTCATGTTTGTTGTTGCGCTATAACCACCTGAGACTGTTACTGTGTGTTGGGTTGATGTGGCGGCTAAACAACACGTATTTACAGGACTGATATTTGGTTTCTGGGTAATTGAAGCATATGGGTGTGTGTTCCAAACGTGATTTTAGAACGGATCCACTCTCTTTTTTTTCTATATTTGCATTTGACACGAGTTAAGGGATCTACTTCATTGTTTGTCCGTATTTCGACTATATCGTGATAATTCGATGATTATCGACTCTGTGAGAATATGATCAGTATGGTTGTGTTGGTCGTGGTATTTTGGACAAGATGTACTCTTCAGAATCTTCATTTTATGGCTGAATCTCTTTAGAATTACATGACTTCTTTATCAGATGCTTATCAAAGAGAGATGTAGTAAAGCTATATCAGAACTATTAAAAGAGATGTTGCTAATGTGAGATTTGGTCATTGCCCCCACCCTCGTCTCCTTGAGCAAGATGCACTTTTCAGAAATTCCATAACATGTCTGCATTTGGTTTTAATCCGATTTGCATGCATAACGCGTTTATTGATGATTGACATGAGCACGCGTACTCGTCACGTGATAATTCCCCCAATAATGTAGTAATCAAAAAGCAGTTTTGACAGGTGCTTTCTTTGCGTGATTTTAGGTCATATGCACTCTTTGGATTTTCTCAGATCTTGCTACACTTTTTTCTAATCAAACGCTTGACCTGCTTTGACCTTGTATATACATGTATCATTCAACAATCATAACGTCATTCTCTGTATATCTAAAACTGGCTTAAACCGCGTGATTTTTTCCAACAGAAACAACACGAGCGTTGAGATAATGAAACTGATTTTTGTTGATTTCTTCCGATTTTCCTGGTTTCTCAGATTTATTTCCTAAAATCATTTCAAAACCCTAATAAAACATTTCAAAAATGAGTTTAATGTTTCCAATGTCTTGATTTTTATCTGATTTTTATTTTTATTTTATTTTTATTATTTTTTTAATCATTTTATTCGCACTTACCCTACCGCCCACCTAACACCATGCGGCTCTACCACAAGGAAATAAGGTTCCACAGCGCATAAATTGAAATGTAACAATCCTAACCGAGTTAAGCTTTACATACCACCAGATTAGTCAGCTGGAATGGGAAAATATCCATGTCTTTTTTCACCTCCAATGGGTGCAAGAGTGAAGAAAATAAAGACATCTACGATGTACAGCAACCCCATTAAATTATTTTCTTGACCACCACAAGACCCATGTCGTGGGTAGACATGCACGCGTTTTATACCCTTGATCTCGATGGGCAGTGCTAACCTGTCGTGTTGTTCGTATGCAGGTGGATTGATAGAGGTGGGCAGTTTTTTATTTTTTATTTTTTTATTTTTTATTTCTGCAATTTTTATGTAACCCGGGTCTGATTCGATTTAAATCAAAACAATTGCCAAAAAAAATCACACAAACACGCGACTGGTACCATTCGAACCAGCGCAAAACCCCAGTTCCAATACTCTCTTCAAATTCAGCGAAAAACCACAGCTGCAGTTTTCAATATCTCATTTATAACATCACTGTTTCTTACTAAGCCCATAAGCATATACAACCTCTCACATCTGCCTCACTCGCCACAAACTTCAATAATCATATAGCCTACTACTGCTGAACTCTTACCCCATGTACGTTAAACCCCTCAAACTCGCACAATCGACAAGTTACAAAACTTGTGTAATGTGGAAAAAGAACGACAAACGCGCCAAAGAAAGCGGAAATACAAAAACGACCGCCAAAAACGACCATGTTGGTGTCTCACAAACGCCACAACAAACCGCGCAAAAATACAACATGACCCGTGTAATCAGCCACGCAATAATCGCTTGCTCACCCTGAAAAATACGGTTAAACTCTTGCAAACTCTCATCAGACTTTTGGTACAAGCTTTTGTAACCTTTTTGCTAGGTTTGCACTTATTTAGTGAGGTACAACCGGTTCATTATCCAACGTGTAGCACACGATGTGGTTTGGCGATCACGTGATGGCCCCATGACACGCGTGACGTAGCTACCCCCAGGCTCGTTCTCCGCCGTCACACGTGCTCCCCCCACACCACGTGACACCGCCCCACGTGACCCAGCGTCACGTTTTCAGACCCACAATAACCAATTCGACCCTGGGTAATACCGCAAACCTTGCTCAAACGGGTTGACTGGGGGAGTTTGATTTCCCGAATTTTGATTTCTCGCTAACAAGGTTTGAAACTTTGCAATCATGTGATTTTGACGTGGGAATGGGGGTCACGGGGCCGCGGGGGTCGCGGTGTGTCATGTATGACTGTAGCGGGGGTCACGTGAAGCAAGAGTCACGCCGTAGCAGGGTCACGAGAACACTGACGCGAGAGAGACAGAGAAAGAGAGCGGATGGGGCCCACGTGCTCTCTCGCACTCTCGCGCACACAGGCGCGCGCCTAGTAAGGCATCACGTGACCAGTCCGCTCTGCAAAACAGAAACGTCCGTCCACCACCCCCATTCCGGTCACATGACCAGAGCTAATCTCAAACCCAGATGAGGGAAAATTTCAGTTTAAACCCAGCTTAAGAGGGTGTGAGCCTAAGAGTGGTATGGTTTGTGTAACGGCAGCAGCAAGGGCTTGGTGGGGTGGTCGACATGACGAGGGAGGTGACAGAGGGCGAGAAGAGCAAAATGGCGGTGTATTGGTGGGAATTTGCAACCACAAAGTGACATTGTCGGCCGTGGAAGGTCGTGGAAGGTTTCCGAAAACGGAAATGACACGTCACTTGCCCGGTACATGGGCCGTTTCTATGACAACCGCTTCCAGAACCAACCCCAACCCTACTAAATGACCCTGATATCCCGAATAACATTTCGGTTAAAAGAGAATGTATATCACGCTTGTAAAGATTGCAAACAACAAAACAAAAAAAACGATAAAAAAACGATAAAAAAAAAACTTGAGCATTTGAGCCCTGCTGCCGTGTCTGGAACAGCCCTAGGTTGAAGATCGATTGGTGTCTTTTTTTTTCACCGCTCAAAATATCCACTTTTTCTTTGTCTTCAAATTTCTCATTGTTTTCTTTGTCCCTTTGTCTGACGACATTCCTTGTTCTCACATGGCTTTGTCACGCCAGCCTTGTTCGTACATCGTAATCTTTTCCCCACTTGGCTTTCTTTTGGAAATTGGGTTTTGACAAATAGGGCTAGGGGTTAGTGAAATAGGGTTAGGGCTACGTGATAATGAGAATATGTGGCCGAATATCCATGCGATTTTTATTCCTAGAAAAGTTCCGGAATCTACCTGTCTCGATCTCTAACATGATACCCATGAATCACATATAATCATTTTGTGTCGCGGGTAAAAATAGGGCTAGGGTAAAGCCAATAGGGCAAGGGCTGTACATTAGGGTTAGGGTAAAATACACAAAAGGAGCAATAGCAACCACAGTGGCGGTGTCGTTCGCATGGTGGGGCCTGCCTGTATTTGTGCGACATATTGCACGCTAGTTGTGGCGTGTTATTATTGTGTGTGGGTGGTGGTGTCGTTACCACGTGACTATATATATGGCTGTTTGGAGCACCGTCACGTGATAATAAACTCAAGCTCGTAGTAGCCGAAGTTCGCTGCTGGGTGAGATGAGGACGAGTATATTGGAGTTTGATTTTGGCGGAGGAGAGTCAACCTTACTCTAGACCTAGTTAGCAACATTAGAATAGGGTTTCCGCAATAAGATTTACTTAGCTAAGGTTATGGTTTGTACTGGATTATTGTACGTGATACCGTGGATGGCCATAGGTGTTGGCAGTGTAAAATGTCGGTCTTGGATTCTGTTTGGGCTTCTCTGCTTGGAGAATCTGTAACTTTGGGAGCGGTAGCTTTGGGAGCGATGCGAGCGGTGCATCTTGACGAGTGCATCTGGGGGTGTTTCCCTCGTTGTCTGCTTCTACCTCTGGGACATGTGGACCCGTGTTTGTCGCTCTCGGTCGCTGCCTCTGGCTCTGGCTCTGGCTCTGCCGCTGCCGCTGCCTCTGTCTGCCGCTGCCTCTGGAAGCGGTGTCGCCGCCTCCGCCTCTGCCTCCACCGCTCAGGCTCAGACAAAGAAACCCGCCGCCGCCTTTTGCGGTATCTTCCGAGTTTGTCATTCTTTGCGCGATTTTAAATACGGAAGCACGTGGCTGGATAGCGGTGACCGAAAAAAAAAAAAAACGGTGCGGGGAGCGCGAGTTGGGGCGTAGAGGCGGCGGCAATGTGGCGATACGTGCCAGGTCGTGGGGCCGTTAAAAAGCGCGGTTGTGGTGGACGAGTCCGAGTCGAGGTTGCGGCGTTCATTTTTCGATTCTTAATTTTGACGGTGCGTTTGGTTTTGTGCTTTTTTTAGTGTTTCAAAAACCCACCTTTTTTGGTCTTTTTGACCACGGCGTGCGTTTATTTAAAGTGCGCACTTTTGGGTTTGCCACGATACAAGAGGGAGAGACGTGTGGACAGTGTTTTTGGAGTGATTGTAGGAGGGGAAATAGTAGCTGTGTGGGTGAAAAAGAGGCATACACGGAACCAGCACCATCGCGTGACTCAGAATACCCCCTCTTATTGTCCACAACGCTTCTGGTCCCCCCCCACAAACACCCAAAAACCCCTCGGCAATAACTCTGTCGCACTTTTCATTCCTGTCAAACCTTGCGCAAACCCTATCCCTCCCAACACCCTTTATTACCTTACTTAAACCCAGCGTTCCCATAAACTCAAACGCAGCCCAGCTACCCCGTCGCACCACAGCTCTCTGTACCTTCGTCGTTCGTCTCAGCAGCTGCTAACACCGCACAATGTCCATCCAACCAACCTTCAACGGCTACGTGGGCACCATCCACGACGCCCTGCTGCTCTTCCAGGCCACCATCAACGGCCTGCTCATGCCCGTGTCCCGCCGACCCCACGACAGAGAGAGAGCCGGCATCATCAAGTCCGGCGCCGTCTTCATCTTCTCCGAGCAGGGCGCCGGCATCAAGCGCTGGACCGACGGCATCTCGTGGTCGCCGTCGCGAATCCTCGGCAACTTCCTCGTCTACCGCCAGCTCGAAAAGCCCTTTGGCCCCGGCGAGAAGAAGCGCGCGGCCAAAAAGTCCAAGATTGAGGACGCCAGCCCCACGCTGCCCAGCCCCGGCGTCAAGAGCCAGTACCCCGCTCCCGGCGGCTCCACCCCCGGCCAGGCCCCCAACTCCAACAGATACAACCCCTACGGCGGCGCCCAGGGCGGCGCTCAGGCCGGCGGCTACGGCGAGTACTACCACGGCCACGAGGGCGGCTCTGGCGCAGCCACGGGCCCCTCGCCGTCTTCTGAGCGGTCGCTCGTCGGCTCGCTCGTCGACTCGTACGGCTTCAAGGAGAACGGCCTCATCAAGAAGACCATCTCCATCGTCGTGTCCGGCATCCACCACCACATGGTGTCCTACTACAAGCCCGACGACGTGCTGCAGGGCAAGTTCATGACCCCCAGCGAGACGGAGGGCATCCGTGAGCTGCCCATCACCGAGGAGCTCATCAAGCGACAAAACTTCCGAATCCCTCCGGACTCGCTCAACACCACCCCCGGCCAGACCGTGTCGCACTCGTCGTACCAGGGCCAGACCCACCAGCCCCACAACGCCATGTACCAGGGCGGTGCCCAGGGCGGCGCCCAGGGCGGCTCTCAGGGAGGCGCTCCCGCTGCCCAGACCGCCGGATCCACCCCCGGCGCACAGGCCTCCGGCGCCGCTCCCCAGTCCATGCCCTACTACGGCCAGGGCGCGTACTACAACCAGCAGTTCCAGCCCCAGATGCCGCCGCCCATTGGCCGGCCCCAGGGCTACCCGTCACATCCCCAGGGCTCGCAGCCACCGGGCCAGTACCCCCAGAGCTACCCTGCGGACTACGACCCCGCGGCCCAGGGCGACGGCCGAAGCTACGTCAGCGGCTACCGGCCCTTCACCACCGCGCTGCCTGGCATCAGCGGCAACAACACCCCCACCGGCACCCCCGGCTCTGCCTCGGCCACCCCCGGCGAGGCTCCCTCGCACCACTCGTACTACTACAACCAGGGCGCTCCCCACCCCGAGGGCGCCAACGGGTCTGCAGCAGCGTCGTCCGCGTCGCACCCCTCTGGCCAGGGCGCCTCTCACTCGCCCTCTCTGCCTCCTCTTGGCGGCGAGTACTCGTCCACAGCGCCCAGCAACTACTCGGCCATGGACCCGCGCAAGCTGCCTGAGGGCGGATCTGCCAGCAGCGGCAACACTCCTGCCAGCGGCACTCCCACACAGGCTCCTGCTCCCCACGGTCCTCTGGCCGCCGGCGCTCGAAGCTACGGCGCCAACAGCTACAACAACCCCAGTTGGTAGATGCCGTGAGCGGCGAGCGGCGAGAGGGCGGTGCAGCATTTTGAATGGTGTTGCATCTGGATTTTTTATTATAGATTGTATTAGTAAGGGATGGCGTATGTGATGTTTGAGGACCGTGTAGCTGCTATTCTGTAGAAATTCCCGTAGAAAATGCTTCTTCCTACAAGTGGGTATAACCATGTCGGGCTAATGCCATGTTGAACCCTGAGCTTATGAGCTAAAACACGGGAGACATACGAGCATGTGGAGCATAGACGAGCATACAGTTAGCATTTCATAGAGTTGAGTTCAGGGCAGAGTTTGTTGAAAATATTGGGATTTTGGAATTTTGGAGTTGGGAGAGAAAAAAAAGGAATATTTGGAAAAGTTTTGATTTGGAAAATTTGCAGTTTAGCAATTTGGGTAGATGGTGGTGGAAGGAAAAAAAAAAAGAATGGAGTGGGGCTACTAAATATAATATGTGCCGCAGCCGCAGACCCCCCAAAAGTGGGACCACAATTGCGCTGCTTCGTGGCAGCAAAAGAATTCTCATATTTATTATTTTGCTGTTGATCCATGCCAACTAATTTCAATCTCCGTTCTCCAAATAACCATAAATACAGTTAACGAATAACATGGCCCTCTGACAAAGTTGGGGTTTGGCTCTAACTATATCTTCAACTCGCACACCCCATCCCATCCCATCTCATTATATGCCAGCATAAACTCTTGTCTTTTAGAATTGTGAGTTTCGGCGCGTCTTTTGAAACCTCTTGGGAGGGGTATTTTCGGCCCGAGTTTGGCAAAAATATTGGGGGCGTGTCCAGAGACCACGTCACTGTTTTGTGGGGGATCCACTTTTGACAAGGGCCGGTTTGGTTATTTTAGCGCGATTGGAAATTTTTTTTTCTTTTTTTTTTTTTTCTCCGTTTTTTCCGTTTTGTCTGGTTTTTTTTTCCGCTTGTCTTCTTTGAGAACCCTTCGTTTGTCACTTTAGCCGCTTGCTAACACCGCGCTAACGGCCGCAGCTAGCTCCGCACTAGCACGTAGAATTTTCTGCCTATAATGGCACTTGTTTAGTCTGACAAGTGTCTAGACTGTCAGAGCTGATACGAGCTAGGGTTAGTTGGTGATGCGGGAGGTGGAGGATGTCCGTGAACCGAGGAAAGGAGCTACGGGGAATCTAGGAGTGACATTGTGACGAGAAAGTGACGGCGGGCAAGATGCACTCTTTGGAATTTCCACATTATCGCTGGTCTAGTTTTTAGAGCGACCCGCTGTCATGAGTGTCAAGGGTACGTAACCTATTCTTGGCCAGGGATGGCTCCAACTTTGTGAAAAAAAAAAGCAGACACCTATAGACGCTACGGAAGTATACGAGCTGACAGCGTACGAGCTGGGTGTACAGCTGAAGACATGCAACTGTTTTTGATGGATCCACAATACTTGTTTTTCTTTTTTTTCTTCTTTCTTTTGTTCGTAACGGAGAAACAAAATCAACGATATACACCTAACAATGAGAAATCCATCCAAGACACCATACAAGTAGAAATCCACTCTATGAAAAAGAACTCTCCAAAACTCTTCACTCCTCAATCCTCATATCACCCAAATCCATCCAAACTAGGGTCCGGCTCGTATTCGGCCTCAGCCCTGACAGACGGCTCCGACAGGGGGCGGTGGGTGGAGGTTGAGTTGCACCGAAGACACTTTCGGGACAACTCCAGCACCAGAGCAAGGGCTGCTTCAAAATGGCCACGGTCATGGCCCACAATTCTACGAAAGCGCGGAACACGAAACTACAGAGTCAATCTCATACATATATTACAGAACATGGATCCGCAGGTTTTGTTCTATCCGGGTCCTCCCGATTCCAGTCTGCTACACAGCTCCCCCTCAAAGCATCGACTTTCGACCGCCAACCTGCTCCACATCATCCTAGCACTTCTCGACAATGATGGAAGAAGCACCGCCTCCACCGTTGCAGATGGCGGCACAGCCGTACTTGCCGCCCTCCTGGTGCAGAACCGAGTTGAGGGTCACCACCACACGGGCACCGGAGCAGCCCAGGGGATGGCCCAGGGCAACAGCACCGCCGTACACGTTGACCTTGGCAGAGTCCAGGTCTAGCAGCTTGGTGTTGGCAATTCCAACCACGGAAAAGGCCTCGTTGAACTCGTAAAAGTCAATGTCCTTGGCCTCGAGGCCAGCTCGCTTGAGAGCCACGGGCACGGCCAGGGCGGGAGCGGTGGTGAACTTGACGGGCTCGTTGGCAGCCTCACCCCAAGACACAATCTTGAGCAGGGGCTTGAGGCCGAGCTCCTTGACCTTGGCGGCAGAGGCCAGGATCACGGCAGCACCACCGTCGTTGATGGGAGAGGCGTTGGGGGCGGTCACAGAGCCGTCCTTCTTGAAAACGGTTCGGGCGGTCTTGAGCTTGTCCTCGTTGAGGTTCTTGTACTCCTCGTCCTCGGACACGGTCACACCGGGCTTGCCTCGGAAGCCGGGTAGCTCAACGGGGGCAATCTCATCGGCAAACTTGCCGGCGGCGTAGGCAGCCTGAGCCTTCTTGTACGAGCCAATGGCGTACTCGTCCTGCTCCTCTCGCGAGATGGAGTGGGTGTCGGCGCACACCTCGGCGGCGACGCCCATGGCCTGGCCGTCGTAGGCGTCGAAGAGACCGTCACGCTGGATGCCGTCGACCATGGTGCCGTTGCCGTACTTGTTGCCGACTCGGGCCTGCACGTAGTGGGGCACGTTGGACATGGACTCGGCGCCTCCGGCGATGACAATGTCAGCGGAGCCGGTCATGATGGCCTGGGCGCCGAGGATGATGGCCTTCATTCCCGAGGCGCACACCTTGTTGACGGTGGTGGCCACAATGGTGTCGGGCAGGCCGGCCTTGAGGGCGACCTGTCTGGCGGGGGCCTGGCCGACGCCGGCCGAGAGGACGTTACCGAAGATGATCTCGTCGACCTGGTCGGGCTTGAGGCTGGTCTTGGCCAGGGCGGCTGGGTTAGTGGGGGAAGGGGGTTACACAGGGCATGTCATTTGTGCAGCCTGCGGACTGGGTCAAACTGCGCCATACTCACCCTTGACGGCGTGGGCGCCGAGATCGACGCAGGTCTGGCCGCTGAGCGAGCTCAGAAACGAGCCAATGGGGGTTCGGGCGGTGGAAACAATGTAGACGGGTTCCATGTTGTGATGTAGATGAGGAAGAAGAGTAGAGTTGGGGTGGATGATTGATTGGGAGTAGTGTTAGGTGGTATGTGAATACTGTGAGAACACGTAGGAAGAGTAGAAGAACGGGTAGGAGGAGTGTGGAGAAACGGACAAGTGGGCGAGAATCGCGGTATTTATACGCGTGTGTTTGTGCTGCGCAAACAGACGCAGCGTTTACGAGGAGCGTGCTTTCTTTGTGGATGGTTCTCCACGTCCTTGCAGAGTCGCCAAACACCTGATCCAATTAAGGTTTTGTTACGACTACTACGACGATGGAAGCGACGGTTCCGAAGACGTGTTCCAACGGGCTTTCATTTAGAGTTTGTTTTGCTTTCAGATTGGTCATCAGGTGAGTGATGCAATTCCTAGAAAACAAGTAACCAAATGATGAATCATTCATTTTGTCATTGTGCCAATCTGATGGGTCAGACGGACAAACACGCCGTTTCGCCAATGTTTTCTACCCGCAGAACCTGTACAGACTGTAGGGTAATGTTCAGGGGTCAAATAGAGTTTGAAAGATGGGGATGGATTGGGAGGAGGGCAGCAAATTAAGGTTTGTATTATATAATCGTTTTGAGGTGAAGCAAGTCTCAAAATATCAACATTGTGAAGATGGGACTGGGACCATTGAAACGAGCTTTTTCTGGGGATTCTTTTGATACCAATTGTGGACATGTTCTATATTTTTGACCAAAAATGATCCTAGACTGAACTGGAGAGTGATGTTTTTGAGATGTAGCAGGGTTTTGGAGAGGATGCACACCATATGGAAAGGAGTCTCCCAGAGGTGCTACTAAAACGTCAATTTCGTTTTATAAAGATCCGTAGAGAGAAGTGTTATCGAAGGTCTATTGCCACAAGATGGCACCCCTTGTCTCTAGATAATCTGCTGTACAGCTCTCATTTCACTTGAATGGATGAAAGCAACAATACGGTGACCACACCAACACCACACCACAATCACACCTTCCAGACTAGCTACACAAACACAAGTAGCACCATCCTACTGAGAAAAGAGTTCTGAACAAGATGCACTCTTCAGAATTTCTGCAACTCCCCAGAACCACTCCACATCTAACTCAAGTCCAGTCTGGAGACTCGTTGTGGTGCCACCATATACACTCCAATCTAACCACGTAAAGCCCATCACACGGCTTTTCGCAATAACAACGCGGCAAAATTGCCACGGAAAACGCCCTTCTATACCCCACATGAGTGCTTTTTGCCGTTGGCTGGACGTTGCACGTTTGAAGCTTGTGAGGAGCTAGTGGGAGGTTAAATTGTGGGAATTGAAAAGCAAATTTTGGGGTGGAGATTTCTTGTACAAGACTGACACAAATATAAATTGCTCTATTGTGCTCAGAATCATATTCCAAAGTGAATGCACTTTTCAGAATTTGCACAGCTATTCTCCAAGAGTGCTTTATATCAGTCTCCACACTCACTTGCTTTGGCTAGATGAAAAAGATTGTCGATTTTCCCTTTTTTCCAAAAGAAAAATATTAAATCAAAAGAGCCTCGAAAAGCGAAATGAATAAACGATTCTGTATCAAGGAGTCTCAATTAGCCAAGATATTGTCTTTGTCAGCCCGCTAGCACCCCTTATTCACGTGATATGTTACAATCAGACAAAAAAGTGGCTTTTAATATGCTCTAGAGTGCATCAAGTCCATGAGTGCGACAGTGAGTCTAACACTGACTGCGAGCAAGTAATGGAAAATCTGAAAAGTGCATCTTTTTCGGAGAATAATTTCAAGCAGGACGGTGTCTCAAAAAACTCTCAAAATCCAACCCAGAGCCGAGTAGATGCTCCCCAATCGCCAAGTTATGCTTTGTTGTTGCAGCTAGTGTGCATGTGGGTTGACGCACTGAGCTGTTTTCGCCTGCGACTATATAGTCACCTCCACAACACATCGCAACTTTACACACAGTCAACACACAACACACATACACAATGGTCCACGAATACAAGTACGACGTTACCATGTCCTGTTCCGGTGAGTGAGAGACGTCAGGAGGGGTTTAATATCGGTGAATCCAGCGACTTGGCAAGAGTATCAGGGTATCAGGTATCAGGTATCAGGTATCAGGTATCTGGGTGGCAACATGTTTTGTGACGTTAATGGTTCAGCCACGTCACACTCGTTACACAAACCAGATCACACATGACCTCCGCAAACTCGCATGTGCCACCTCGCATTTGCACAACCACCTACAACCACACACACTAACGCAGGATGCTCAAATGCAGTCAACCGAGTGCTGCAGAAGAAGGAGGGCGTCACTGACGTGGACATTTCTCTCGAGAAGCAGTCTGTGGTCGTCAAGACCGACGACAGCGTGTCCTACGACGACGTCTACGAGACCATTGCCAAGACCGGTAAGAAGGTCACTGGTGGACAGGTTGTTGCCTGAGCTTTTGTGAACGATGAAAATAACTTTTAATAATGATGGATAATGAATAACTGGTGATATTGCCACGCAGGGTTTATCACGATAGCGAGCAAACTTTCCGTCTTGGATGTTGGCACTGTCAAGCTCGATTCAGGTTTTGGGTCTCAAGTCAAGCGTATGCTACCAGTACAGATCTGTACGAAAGAGATGTCAAAATTCAGAAATTACGACTCTGAACAGAACCATATCATTCACTTCACCATACTACAGCCCAAGTAAAGTCTTTCCACGACCACTCCCGCTACACTTCAAAAGACACAGCTCGCTCCAAACGCGATTCCTTCATATCTATATTACACCATCTATCTCATGTAGCCTTATACGCCTGAGCATCTAAAACCGCTCCTTGTCAACATCCACCTTCTGAAACTGTTTGGTCTGGCCGACGAGCTCCAAAACCTCCTTGGACGACCCGTAAACGTCGAAAAACTCCTTGACGTCGCTGGCAAAGGACCCAGACTCAATGCTGGCTCGAATGCCGCAGAAAAAGCGGTTGTGAATCTCCAGATTGTGCTGCTCGAGAATCACCTGACCCAGCATCTCGTTGGCGTCCATCAGATGGTACAGGTACGACCGATGGTGGGGTGCACTGAGTGCCTGGTTGCTGTCAGCCAACGGGGAGAAATCATTCTTGAATTTCGGATCCCACAAATTGTGGCCCACAACTGTTCCGGGGGTAGCGGGGAAAGTAAAGTCAAGCGCAACACCTGCGTCGGTGAAAGTCTCGACCGAGTAGCCGGACAGAAGATCAAATCCCTGCTGAATAAGCAGCAGCATGTGCTGAGGAGTGTCGCACTGGCCGGAATGGTACAGCGGAAGCGTCTCTGAGAGTCCCAGAACGGCCAGCTCGTCAAGAATGGCAGCAGGCCCCGTCAGATGACCGGTTTGCGTGTCGACAGGGTTACCGTTGCCGTCGGTGGGTCCCTGAGCCTCGGCCTTCTTCTTTGCACTTTCGGCAGCAGTGGAGCTGTCAGCCTTTCGAGTCGAGTCGAACCGGCTCAGATCGATCGTGGACGGATCCTCGGAGTGCTCGGCGCGCGTGTGGAACACCAGACCGCTCAGCCGGGCCTTGCTCTCCACAATGGTCTTGAGATAGTCGCGCTGGTGCGGGATGGGCAGCGTGGGGAGAATGGAGGCGTACATGGGCACGGAAACGTCGCGCGAACACAGCTCCAGCCACCGCTGCGACCGCATGACCATCTTCTTGACCTTGTTGGAGCCAGGACACGCTCCACAGGCCGACAAGCCAGAGATATCTGCAGGCACAACAAACACCTCGGGCTGCACGGAATTGGCCAGTCGAGGGAAAATCTCAACGTCAATGTCCTTGATGCCCACAGACGTGTACAGGGACAGCATGTTGCGGCCGTTGGGCTTGGCAGGAAGCACATTGTCCGGTCGTCGAGTCTGCAAAAACATGTTCACATTGTCAGGCAGAGGAAGCCGGTTTCTGGACGGCTCAGAGCCCTCCTGAATACCCTTGAGCAGCACCGGCGCCTCGGGACGCTCCAGAAAGTCCTCCAGAGCCACAGCCACGCCGCCAGGCACGTGCTTGCCCACATTCACATTGTCGGGGGTCAAATGAGGCACACATCCTCGACTGGACGTGGTCAGAAACGTCGGAGTCTGTATATTGTTGCCGTTGGAAAGCGTGAGAGTCGCTGTGCGGCCGCTGCCGGGCCCGCCTGCTGCTTTGGAAACCACAAAAGACATTCTGGCGAGTTTCATGTGTGGTGAAAATTTGGCGATCTGTACATAAAGAGGGTGTGGGGGTGCTGTTGCCGAATAAGCTGATATTGGTACCACTGGAAAGCTGACTGCGAGGAGACTCCAGATCTGGAATTACTTCAGCGGTAGAATGGCTGGATATTCCGCTGTTCAGGTTTCTGGTCCAGAGCCGAATTTTTTGATTAAGGTTTTGAGCATACACAGACAGGTTTGATGGGGAGTACTCATCAGATCAGGCCACGACTGGCATCATTGGGTTCCCCCTGATTTCAGGATGACAATGGTGTCTTTTTTTGTTCTGTCATGTCTCTCCAGCTGCGGTAGCGAGTTTTAGGTATTGCTACACGTGACTAGAGATAAGATTTTGCCATGCATAAATTTTGAAAAAAATATTTGGGACAGTGCAGAAGACACACGCCCACCAACTACAACTCCACACACAACTACACAACAACCAAAATGCCTTCTGGAGTGCGAAGACGAAAAATGAACCGGTCGTCGGTGACCAAGACGACCCGGCGCGACAAGGACAACCACAAGCGGATCGTGGTCACCGGCTCAGACATTATCCGACAGCGGTGGGACAAGAACCTGACCATGGCCCAGAACTACAGAAAGCTCGGTCTGGCCACAAAGACGGGCGGCAAGAAGGTGCGGGGCGCCTACGAGGACGTGCTCGCCAAGTCCCAGCGGCTCACGATTCTGCAGGGCAAGAACCCGCACGACCAGGAGCTGCGGGATCTGGTGGAGCGACAGAACGAGGAGGCAAAAGAGAAGCACACCGTTGTCCACGGCGAGCGCAAGATCCCCAAGCTGGGTCCCGGCGAGGCCTTTATTGTGCGAGACGCCGACGGCGAGGTGGTGGAGGTCATCTACGGCGACGACAAGTCGCAGCAGGACTCTGAGGACGAGGAGGAGTGGACCGGGTTTGCCGACAACAACGACCAGGAGGAGGAGACGGAGGTGGTGCAAATACTGCGGGCGCGAGCCGAGCGAGCCATCCCCAACCCCCACGTGCAGTCCGAGCGTGAGGAGTCGTGGATCGAGCAGCTGGTCAACAAGCATGGAGACGATTTGGACGGCATGTTCTGGGACAAGGAGCTCAACATTTACCAGCAGTCTCGCGGCGATCTCAAGCGACGAATCAAAAAGTGGGTCAAGCAGAACCAGCAGTAGGCATGTATTTAACGGAAAAGATAGATATTGGATGATTTTGGGTTGTAGTGAGAGCATGTATGAGTGGTCACATGAGGTAGTGTCCCTCGCTTTTATGGACGGCATGTCTACGAGGGACTAACATGTATAGACGTACCAGCCGACGTAATAGATGGAACAAGACTTATTCACCTAGTGAGGTCACGTTTCCAGGTTTGTCCTCCCGCTTCATCATGTCAACTACACTACCCGCACTGTGGCTTCCTACAACCCACCATACCCATATCCATACATTAATTATACCTGACTACCTCAAACCTCACAGTAAGCTCGATACAGGGTGAGATCGCCCTCCTTGCCCTCAACCTTGACCTCCACGTCGGGAGAAATGAAAAAGACAAAACCGGTCTTGATCTCCTTGGTCTCGCCGCCAACAGTGATGAGACCCTCGCCAGCGCTGGTGATGACCACAGAAGGGCCCGCGATGGGCTCGACGGTCTGGGTCTGGCCAGCGCCAATGACGCTCTCCAGCACAGAAAACTCGTTGATCGGGGGATCAAACAGCTTGATGGAGGCACCATGTGCTCGGGGAAAGGGCAGGGCGTTCATCTTCTGCTCAGACACGGGCGCAGTGGAGTACGTCAGCATGTCCACGAGGTTCTCCACGTCCTTGAACTTGGGGGTGAAGCCAGCTCGCACCACATTGTCGCTGGCAGCCATGCACTCGATAATGTCGCCGGAAATGTAGGCGTGGGGGTCCTTGGCCCGCAGGAACATGGCCTCGCCTCGCACCAGCCGCACAAAGTTGAGCATCAGGCCGCCGCAAAACAGTCCAATGTCGTCGGGGAACTGCTTGTTGAGACGCACAATCAGGTCTGCGAGGTCCTGGCCGCCCACGGGGGCTCCGCCGGCAAACGCCGCGCCCTCAGAGGCAGCTCGGGCCGCGAGTTTCGAAGCCTCCTGCTGCACCTTGGCGTCAGGGGATCGCATGAGCTGGCCAAACAGAGCCTGCAGCGCCTTCTTGGGCTCGGCGTCCTTGTCGCGGGCAAACGCCTGGGCAGCGTCGGAGCCCACCAGGCCCTCAAACTCGGGCACGGTCTTGAGGAAGTGCTCGATCTCGGCCAACGGTCGGAAGCCGCAGAAGCCCTCAAAGTCCGTCAGCGCAATCGCCATCTCGGGCTTGTGGTTGGGGTCCGGGTAGTGTGCGGGGTCGTCTCTGTGCAGTTTGGCGCCGAGCTCCTTGTCGGGATGGGCCTGGATGGAGAGCGCCTTGCGGATGGACAGCACCTTGAAGAGGAACGGCAGCTCGGGACCGAACTTGGCCGCTACCTGCTTGGTCAGCAGGGTGTCCGGGTCCGCGGCGATAATGTCTCGCAGCGTCTTGCCGGTGGCAATGTCTCTGGACGGCACTGACGGATGAGTGCCCATCCACAGCTCTGCGTAGGGGGTGTCTTCTGAGATTGTGAGGGTGGAGTCGGAGGTTTTGGCGAAGCGGGCCACGGCCGATGACGAGCCGAGCTTGCCCCAGTCGTAGGTCTGCGCGCCGCACTTGAGCTGAATGAGCGTCATGGTTGTGTGTGTGTGTGTGTGTGGTAGAGAGTGAGACGTAAATTAGTTTGATGTAGATGCCACGCGTAATGTTGGGTCGACGTGTACACGTAACAAGGTTTTAGCAGCTACACGTGGGGGAGAGAGCAGCTCAGAAGTGGGGGTAAAAGGGGGGGTTCCGTGCTATATATATATAGGAGCTGTTGTAGAAACGGAAGGGGTTGCCGTGGGTACCGTCTCGTGCTCGTTTTTGCCGCCGCAGACGCTGTTTTGCGGCCAGTGGAGATGTGTGTAGTAGATGCGTCCCTAGCCCTCTGTTTGCTCGCTTGGGACTTGCTCTGTACTTTCTACTTTCTGTCTCTGAAACATGGTTTTTCCGAAACGCTAACGCGCACGGGTTATTAATTTCTATGCAGGAGCTATAATAGGAAGCTGTCCAGTCACGGCGTGGATTACTAAGGGTTTTGGGGGAGAAAGGGGAGAAAAGAGCCCGAGCAACGTCTCGGCAGGCGTTTTGAAGGGGCCACAAGCTACAAGAAAGTACGACAGGGTATGAGACAGTACAGGGGGTGTTGAGAGGACGACACCCTGGAGCTGGCTGCATATAAACTAAATGGGTGCAGCATTTGGGTTCCACGGTTGACTGGATCAGCGCAGTTTGGACGATCGTTTCAGCGGCTAAAAGTGAGATTCGAGGGCTCATCTTGAGCGAAATCTGCTGCTTATACCAGTGCACTTGTCCGATCTGGTCTAGCGTGACTACCCGAGTCGATACGGTTCACTGTTTGTAGCTGCAACTCCAGCAGAGGTGGCTTTATGATTTTTAGTTTTTTAGTCTGAAATCCAAACACGGATATACCTGACTCAGGGGCCCTTCTTGAGAGCCACGTACCGATTTTTCTCTCTCGAAGTGCTATCCCTGTTCGTGCTACCACTGTCATCAGAATTGGACCCGTATACAAGGATTCTCAGATACTCAGATACTCAGAGTCTTTATCTCCTTGTCACCTCGCTTAAAGTTACCTTGAGGCATCTGAGGTGAGATTTCCAAACCTGAAATGAAATGTCCGACCGGAAAAGACCAATACTGCTCCAATTGAAAAATAGAAAACGGCACTAGAATCAGGGCGCTTCAAAGAGTTCAAATATACCTTTGAGTCTCTCCATCTCCTCAGCACGGCCGTTTTGAAAACCCCCGTCCTCATCAGTTTATGCAGTCATGCACTCCAGCCCAATATATCTCCACCTAGAGATGATTTTTTCACATCTGGATTGTAAATGGGGCACCAAAAAGTCTCAAAAGGGTTCCCAAAATCCCGTTTGGTCGCAATGAGCCACACAAGCTGCCTGAGAGGTGACACTTGGAATGTCACTCGTCTTTCCCCAAAGTATAAGTAGCCCTGATCTCCCAAGATTTGTTCGGCATCCAGTAAAACTGCACCATCGAGTCCTTGCCAGTATCCTCCCCGGATTGTTGGCATGCTTTTGAAAAACAACCAAGCGGACTGCGAGTCCACCCCCGGCACTTTTGAACCCGCAAAAGCGTCACCCTTCCTGTGCTCACGGCTGAGTCGATCTGGATCACGACTTGTTTCTACTAACCTCGTTCGCAGCTCGAGTATCTTTTATTGTGAGTACTGAAGAGTCGGCTGCTGGGGTCTTTTCTGCAAACATTCGGCTCATCAGCTGAGATACACCCATTGCAAAAATTCCTGATCAGTTTTCTTGCTCTGTCTGTGTCTCACGTCATGCCTCATATCTGATCAATGTCAGGTGTGACAAGCTGAAATTACGACCCACTGTGTCTGCTGGTATCCTTTCCTCAACACCTTTACTAACCCAGAATTACGGTACAGGCCTAAGACGTGAACAGGCAGTTAGAGGTGCAGCCCCTAGAGTGGAGGGGTAGAAAGGGAGGAACCAGAGGTGCTGTCTTGCCCATCGAGACAGCTCCAATCTCTGCTCAGACGATTCACAGCTGGAACTGATGATGATGAGTGGAGGCGTAACTAGGCTGCCGTGTTTCTATGGCAAAAGCAACGTGTTTACATGTTTTACGTGGTTCAGTCGAGCGTGCTGAGGTTTACACAATTTACACAAGGACATATACAATAGATGATTGACACGTTACATCCCTTGTATTACTTGAATAGCTGTGGTGTTCTCACATGTGCTTGACTGAGGTTGAACCTTGGGGTTGTCGATGCTTCCCAACATGAAATCGAATGGGGACTCATGGTCAAGAGTCAATCTTGAGAGCCACAATCTACTGGTGCAACAATTGAAGGTCAATCGGCCTGCTATCTCTTGAATCAACTCTTTATTGACCGACCAATGCTTAGCTGGTGACGATACCTCTTGAATCATAAGTGACTATACGCAGAGTCGCATTTCAATCCAGAACATGGCTATAGTCTGAAGATACCACACACTTTGAGATATATACACATTGAGATATTAGATTTGATACCAAATACCAAATGAAACGGCAAACTCGTCATCATCACCTGCCCACTCTCTACCCTTTCATCCATGGATATCTGTACAACCTGGACAATGCCTCCAGACCACCCTACCCCAAATTTCCTGCCCATGATCAGCAAGCTGAATTAATTCCTAAACAGGAACTGATCCTCCCCTGTCGAGTGGGCTAGCAACAGCGAAGCATTTAGTGTGGGGTTAGTACGTCCCTGAGCCGTCTAAACTAGTGCATTTGCCAGTTGTGGATACCTGAAACACCCCCATGCAAGACCCCGCTTGTGTAAATAACATGGCTTTTTTTGGCTGTTACTTTACGCTAGCTGCTTCATTCATGTCTTTGACAGGTCCTGACCAGTAAAAATTGTCTCACAATGTCCTTGTAAACGTCTTCGTATGTGCCTTGCCCATGGCATCTCACAGGCATACGCATGTCAAGATGCACGACTCTCAACTGTATTTACTGAAGGTATGGTTCGCACAGGACTACTAGTGCTGGAAAAAAAGGTAGGCTGCAACTTAGCTTCTATAACCCCACACCAGTTACGACTTAGCTAGCCAGATGTTAGCGTGGGGTATTGGCCCTCACTGTTCACAAGTACAAGAATGCACAGTATATAGGTGTCCCTCGGTCAGCTCCTGTTTACTGCTGTCTACCGATATTCACCACAATGGTTGCCATCTCTAAATTTACTCTTCTTGCCCTGGCTGCAGTCTCAGTTGCCGCTCCAGCCCCAGCTCCAGCTGCCGCCGAGTCCCTCACCCAGTTCCATGCTCTCGCCAAGCGAAGTCTGGAAAATGCTCCCTCTGACAACCTCCTCAAGTCCAAGCGTTTCATTGAGGAGTTCCATGCCGTTGCTCTCCAAGAACGAACTATCACGGACGTAATGAAGCTCATTGACATCTTCTCCGAGCTCACCACCAACGGTATCAAGTTCTTTGCCCAGTCATTTGACGCCTTCTTCAAGGCTGACAGAAAGCTCCTCAACTCCTCCATCCAGACTTTTCTCGTCCAGGCTCAGGGATTTCTCAACAAGTTCACCACCTGGCTTCAAGACTACAAGGGTCTCGGAGGCATCACCAAGATCTTTGCCGACCTATTTGTAAAGTCCGGATTGAAGTCTTTTATCACCCACATTGGACTTGGTATCATGCAATTCTCCAGTGCCGTTCTAGGCGCTGACTGGAGTGCCCAGACCTTTGCAGCGGATCTCAAGAACCTCCAAAACTCTCTCAAGGACATTGCCTCGGACCTGGCTGTCTCATTCCCCGGACTGGAACAGGCTAGAGCAGTTATTGACTATACACACGACACCATTCGAAATCTTCTTGGATTGCCCGCCAAGCCCAAGATGCTTCATTAGGTCATCTATGCTTTTCTTTCGATATAATTCAATATAATTCACTATTTTTCAATATAATTCACTATTTTTCATTATGATTCGACATTAATCATTATTATCCAATATTTTCGGTTCAATTCATTATTATTCATTATTATCCAATATTTTCGGTTTAATTCATTATTATTCATTATTATCCAATAAATTTGGTTTAATTCGAAATTAATTCATATTATTCCCTATTATTCATTATTATCCAATATATTCGCTTTAAATCGATAAAATTCAATATATTTGGTAAAAAATGATATATAATTGAATATTATACAAATATTTGGTACAGTTAAATTTAATTCGATGTAATTCAGGATTTTCTATTATTTTTCGATATTAATCAGTAAACATCAGTAAATATCAATATCATTCAATATAATTCGATGTAAAATAACTTAATTTAGTATTTTCCAATATTATTCAATATTTTCCAACATGATTCTTGTTGAAAACCATTAGTTTGATTATTAGATATTTAGTTAATTAACCACTTACAACCTACTTTCAGGGACCCCTACCTTCAGGGGGACACTGGTTCCGATAGCAGTGCACACCAGGAGGGTGTGTACTTGATCATTCACCAGAAATGAGATTCCAGACCAGGAGATAGCTCCCTACATCAGCTATCCACTGATAATGACCGACCACCACCGTGTGAGGGATTTACCAGGTAATGACTTAACAGGCATTACATTCAAGAATTCTACATTATCCAATTTAATTCAATTTAATTCTACATTATCCAATTTAATTCAATATAAATCAATACTATTCAATATAATTCCGACTAAAGTATAGGCATGATGTAATATGAGGAACAATAACAGACTATTCCGCGTAACCAAGCAAACCTCAATCGGTATTATCTCATTGTTTCTAGAATTTTTTTTCTAGGAATTGCATTCAACTAAATAGCTATCAAGCCAATCAGCTTACTCGAGCGAACCTCACTCGGGTTTTCTATATATTTTTTTTTTCCATTTTACTGTTCAATTAGCAGCTTGCTCCATTTCAGCAAATCAGAGGCAACCTGGCCGAGCGGTCTAAGGCGCCAGGTTAAGGTAATTCCTTGACGTAACATCCTGGTCTCTTCGGAGGCGAGAGTTCGAATCTCTCGGTTGTCATCTTTTTCCCTCCCTGGGAATCCTTGGTAGTTTTTGCATCCGTATGTTTGGAGACCTATCAAATCACGTGATGGTCAAAGTTGAACATGTTTGAGAGGTATTATCTTCAGTTTTATGGTATGATGTGGAACCTATTCTTGTGACATTCAGTTATTTTGATTGTCTTGAATGTCAAAATCCCCGTTCATCTTTTTCTGTTTCTGAATTTTTCATCTCTCATGATTCATCCAATTTGCCCTTCAATTATTCTCGACACCATTCTCATTAAAGTTCAGACTTCTGACAGGTACATGTAATATGCAGGCTTCAGATTCACCATCATCAACACACTACAGTCAATGTCCGATGCACTAACTCACGAACTGGAGCTGCTAAAGGCGAAATTCGAGCTGGAAAAGGTTCATGGCCGCCAACAAGAGCCAGAGGTAGCTGGTCCGTCACAAAACCGAGGCGTGGAAGAGAGATCGAAGCGAGACCTCATTGGCGGCTCTTCTGCGACTGGAGGTTCAGCCAAAGGCAGTCATGACAGGGCCCTTCAGATCATGACACAAAAGGCCGAGCTGTACAAGAAGTTCAAGCGCAACGAGGCGGATATCTCAGACAGTGTCATGCTTCGAAACGATGACTCGGACTGGTCGCAAGAGTCCGAAGACGAGGACGATATCGAGGACGACTCGGAGGTGGAGGTGGTGGACGAATTCGGACGTACCAGGGTAGTTCCGAGGTCGAAAAGGCATCTATTCGAACACAAGGGCCCCGAACAAGGCAGTGTGCCAGACGATCCAGACTATAATCCATATGCCAGGGTAGCAAAGCCCGTGGGAGTGATCTACGGACACACGATTCAGACGGAAGCCTTTGACGCAACACAGGCCGAACGGGCAGCGAGGGCGAGACAGGTGCTGGAGGCAGAGCAGGAGGCGCTGAAGCCGCAGTTCTACGACTCCAACTTGGAGGTGCGGCAGAGGGGTGTGGGGTTCATGCAGTTCAGTCTGGACCCCGAGAAGCGACTGCAACAGCAGCAGGACCTGAGGGAGGCTAGAGCTGTAACCGAGGCAGCGGTCAAGGCCAAGCAGCAGGAGCACCAACACGAGGAGCTGTACGACAAGTTTGCCAAGCGGCTCCAGCAGAGAAAGGAGAGACTAGAGGCAGTCCAATAGGAGGTCAGGGAATTGTCATTAGTGGTCTTAGGAGGTACAGAGTCGTCATACGACACCTTGCGAGGCCATAGGACAGCACAAGCGCCTGCTATGAGGCAATAACTGCATTTTTATTAGCCCTATTATGGTCCATGGCCGGTTCTATCCGATTTTTTGCGGGTTAGCATGCTTCCTAGGGGCAGATCCTCCGGGTCTAGTGCAGAAGGACACGTCAAAGTGGATCCCAAAGCAGTTGGCCCAGTGCTGGTAACGCTGTTGTTAAGTGGGAATAGCGGATGTTGGTCTCAGGTTAATTCCTGGAGCCTGGCTAGGCGATGTAACGTTCTGGATGTATTTATTAGACGATGCCGACTATTGTAGATGTGATAGTATGGTATAGGAATGGGGAGCGTGACCACGAAAACAATGACATTTCAATAGGCGAGGTTACGTTTTTGCTTGTTTTGCCTTATTGGCGCATGCCATTCTCCTTTCTATACTCGCATGCTCCTATACGGCGCGGTACCTGAATCTGCTATATCCTGTTCTCACGTGTGCACACATTCTAGCATAGCCAGATGCATCTCTCACATCAGACCACGACCGTGTGCGGGGTATACGACGCCACTAAAGGCCAAACTGCTCTAACCTCTAACCGCCAAATGGCACTAGACTAGCGGGTTTGGGCCCCTTGCTAAGAAGCTAAACCAAAGTCCCTCAACGGGGGGGGGGGTGCATGTAGTACAGAAGTCTGGAGTGGAGGTGACGCGGCTGTTTTGCGCAATTTGAGACACGGGTCGATTCAGAAGACAGATATTTGCTCAGATTGCGACCGAGTTTATGCTGATCTTCTCAGATTCACAATGGAACATGTGCTCATCGAGTTGTCCCTGGGTGATGATCGTGCTCGATTCTCAGACATGACAGAGAGCCCTTGCGTCTACCAAGAAGCATAAAACAAGGTGGAGACAGGACAAGCGAACGAGCCATGGCCAAAAAATATGGGCATGGCTAGTTCCACACAGGAGAGCTGACAAGAGATTTGAAATCCCAGCTTCCCCCGAGTCCATCAACATCCGCCATATTTGTCGTCTTACAAAAATGCGCTCATTGTTGGCTCTCAGACAGTGTGTGGCCAGCAAGTGCATGGTGCATATCTTTCCCGCAATTTCATTCTTTGCCCACAGGCACAGTTTCAGACTTTTCCGAAAGGGAAAGCTTTCTTTTGCCGCTTTTCTTTTTACTTTTCACATTTCTTTTTGCGTATGGCTTTGGCGCGATAAATACTGTAACTTAGTCTGTCCATAGTGGCGTCATGAGGAGGAAGAAGAGAGAATGGACATGGCAAACGGATGCAACGGGTTCTTTGATTTTGTTTTTGTTTTCGGGGGGACCCATTCAGAGTTTGCTGCACAGGCAAATGTGGGGGCTACTCAGGGGTTGCTGCGGTCGCGGCTTACTAAGCACCGTGTCTGTGCACCTGTCGCCGTCTTTCGCCGCCTCCGCCAGGCGCCCACTCGTATTTTTCTGTCGCCAGAAATGTCACCGAGCCGTCACCAGTGTGTCGTATAGCCCCGTGCGTTTTCCCCTCTAACGGTCTGCATCGAGAGCCTACTGAAACGCCTGTTTTTGGCTAGTGCTCAACACCTTATTTGGGGCACGCAAGGGAGGGTAACTCGGCGGGCAGACGTGCTACGGGCAAGCGGAGAGCCCGGGCGGGCGCAGAAAACGTCGGCGGCAGCAACGGCGCCCTCGCTGGGCCCGCACCCCCCCGCCCCTCGTGTCCAATCCCGCCCCAATTACCCCAATACGGTTGCGTGCCGCTTTAGGCTTCACCAACGTCTTCACCTAATCCTCGCTAATGTCCCAGCTCCGAAAGGCGGCTTAACGGTCCTGCAGTCCTCTGGGGTGACAACATTCAATACGGCAACACTCCAAACACCACATCTGTGCATCTACACGGAGACCGAAGCACGCACACACCCTCACGATATCCAATCACACACAACAAGCAGTCGACGGGCGGATACACACTACAGCCATGTCGTATTCGTTGGTTCCCACTGTTTTGGCGCGTCTTAGCCATGTGGTAAGTAGCAAAACGCCAGGAGTAGCGACGGGAACAGGGACTCGAGCCGAGGTCCGGACGGGCGTGGTCGCAGATGCAGTGACGTGGCATCACAAACGGAGTTTTCTGGTGCTGCCAGGTGGACATGGTGACTGTTGAACCGACTGGATTGAGTGAGTCTCAGCCAGTAGGGGGTTCTTGTTTCTGCCAGCCATTGGGTCGTCCGGAGTGCCACACTGAACGAAGCAGGAGATTGGCAAGCGGAAAAGGTAGCTTCTTCATTCTGGGTAAGCAAGCGGAAAAGGTAGCGTCTCCATTCTGGGTTAGCTCTTGTAGCTCTCTCTGGACTCACTGCTGTGAACCAACAGTTTGATCGATGGCCTGATTCTGGGAGTTGTCTGAGAATGTCGCACAGATGGGACCAATCTGACCAGCCTGTTCTGTTTGCAAACAGATTGTCCAAAGTCTCGCCGCTCTTGTGCCCAGTCTGTCGTGGCCCCTCCTTTCACACTTGTCACTCTCTCTCATTCACGGTGGCGGATGCCTGTGGCGACATGGGTGGAAAGGGGATGCGAGGAGGGTATTAAGAGAGTCTTGCTACGGCCCTGAGAAATGCGCTACGGTGCATACCAATTCTACCAGGGCTGTTCATGTGATTAATTGTCCTTTGTTCCTGACAAGGCTCATTTAACGCACCTCTACCCTTCTTGCTACCATATTATCACCATATTACCGCCCCGCACTGCCGCCCATTTGCCACGTCCATTTTAGTGTCACACGGTTATGACCTCCCCAATTAATGACTAAACCGCAACTCGATTCGCATCTAACACAGCTACCCCACTCAACTGGCGCGTCCATTATCGAAACGGAATCCAACGATGTCTTCCAATGCATCCGAAAAACAATGATGTCTGCCTGCCGCTTTGGCCCCTTTAGCGAGAACCTCTATGGTTTCTTACAGCTATTGGATGGAGTTATTCACGTGAGTATCTACGCAGAGACGATGGTTAGGACGATGAAGAGCTAGGAGGGAAGCAGGAGGTAGTACACAGATGGCCAGCTACTGGAAAGCCATCAGCTAACCGCAAACTGATGGCCTACTTGACTCCGTGTCTCGTGTCTCGTGTCTCATGTCTCAGTGCATTCTCACTTCTCAAAAGTGGACATAATGGACAAAAGTCGCATCTACGACCACTATCCTCAACTGAATTGCCAGCACAGGTGCGACTGCAGCAGTCTCTACCTTGACCTCTTCTTTAGAGAGCTATTTTGGCCGATGTCCCAGTGGCACGTACGGCTGACACACATGCACTTTTATGCACAGTTATGCACTACTCCTGGGACGGAAACGATGTTCAATGATGGACGCAGGATCTACCACCATCTGCAGACCCAATTTCTACGCTTGACCACTCCCTTCCACACAATACTAACACAGAACGACAGATCTGCACCAGTCGAGTCACGTTCGAAAGAACAACTTCGATCACTGGTGGTGATTCTCAGACTCATGACTGACTTCATCGACGCTCACTGGGAGGCAGTGGAGTTTGGCGTTTCGGAAATGAAGGATTTCGGCACAACCGCAGCTGCGGCCTTTGCTCCAGCAGACGATGACGAAACAAACGCATCTCTGTACGCCGAGTCTACCGACGGCCAGGGCTTCATTCACACAGACAAGGAGCGGTACTTTTCCACTCGTCCTCCGAAGATTAACCCAAACCTCGTCAAGCGCACGCTCGGGCTCATCATTACTATCAAGCCCAAGATTGCTGTGAGAGAGGAAATGGCCGACTTGCAAGGCGGAAATCTCATTGGCGACCACCACATTGCTCTTCCCGACGCTCCTCTTCTCAACAGATACGCCACTCATCACCAGACACCATCCAGCCCCCAGATTACAGCTCTGCTGGCCGAGATTGAGTATAACTGCAACCGAGCCATTCGGTTTCTCTCAGCAACCAACTGGGACGAGGTGTATGCCCTGACAAAATCCAAGCTGGCTGTGCTCAAGCTGCCACCACAAAACGAGGACTTGGAGAGTCTGCAGCTGACCGAGCTGGCGTCACTGCTATTCCTCGACAAGGCCACTCTTCTGCCAGTGCTCAAGGACACGTGGTCTTTGATTCCACATATCCGTCGTCCGGCCTGCCAGCAGCTGTCTCTGTCTTTTCTGAGGAAGTCGATTAGACACTGGATGGTATGCCATTCTCGAGACCTGGCCTTTATTGACCAGGTGGATCATCTGGCGTCGGTCGAGGCCCAGGGCTTCTTCAACTACATCTACACGCTCTCCAACCAACAGCAACAGGGCAACATGAAGCCTTGCACATACCAGTTTCTCACAACACTGATACTGCTGGTTCCATCTTCGTTTGCAGCCTTCAACTCAAAGAGAGTGCTAGGTGCCCAGATCACCGAGTCAACCGAGGTGGCATTCCTGAGGCACCTCAAAAATAGCCTCAACTCGAATGGGAAGGCTTTCAACATTGCAGTATCTTGTGTGTCTGAGATTGTGGCTTGTGCCCAGCTGGTTTGGCAATACAACAGAGAGGCTCCCGTCATCCACTTTGCACAAAAAGTTTACCCAGATCTTTACAACGTGCTCTTTGCATCTGGCCACAAGGTTTCATTCATTACCAACTTTGACGACCTACAATCTGGCTTTGTGTCCTCCTACCTGCATCTCAACCAGGCAGCTGTCCGTCGGGATGTGCTGCCCATGATTTCGAGCAAGACTGTCCAGGCCAGATATCTTCAGAACGTGGTCCGGGGTATTTCTCGGTCATGTTCTGGTGTCCACGGCTCTCCTCTGGATGCTCCGGCATTCCAGGATGCCTACCAGCTGCTGGTTCAGATGGTGACACAAAAATCCATTCGCCATGCAGTCCTGGAGACATCAAGCACGCCTACCCCCGACCAGGAGCGCGAGAGAATAAGCCTGGCTTCCATTCTTCGAGATTCATTCACGTTTTTCGACCAGTCTTTCGAGTCTCATGAAGCCAGTCTGCAGCAGAAGTATCTGTTTGCCGAGGGCAGCAACATCATTCTGCCAATTGTCAACGCCATGCTTTCTGAGGATTTGACACTGTCTCGTGATGCCTCTGCATTTGCTTCCAAGCTTCTGGATCCCCGCAACCTGGAAAAGGCCTCACAAGACCACTCTGAGCAGCTGGACAATGTCATCAACATGTACAGATCCGTGGGTCTCATGATCCGAGTCTTGTGCGAAAAGATTGTCAATCCCAACGTGAAAACCGAGTCTTTGTCGTTGATCAAGCGGCGAATCTTGTTCTCTAAGCTTGAGGGCTATTTGGACGCCAGATGCTACATGGCGGAGCAGTACGACTACATCAAGTTGGAGAACTCGGAGGGCATTGTGATTGAAAAGCCCGAGAACCGTTTGGCAACTTCCAGAGCCGCTGAAGTGGTCATTCTCATGGCGCTAGCATCTCCCGACATGAAGCTCAATGTGCTGTCGCTGAGGTGTCTATGCATTGTCGTCAAGGAGGCTTCTTTGACTGAGAACGTCAACTTCATCTCCAACCCCTCAGCCACCAGTTTCACAATCGCCAAGAACTTTACAGTTTACACTGAGCTATGTCAGCAGATCTACGCTCTCACTGGCCCTGCAGCTCTACAGAAAAGGCTGAGAAAGTACCTTCAGCGTGTCGACTACCCCTCTGAGTCTATCACGTCTGTGTGGAAGGAGATTGAGAAGAGATGGCAGCGTCTTAACAACATTTTCTACGACTCGACAGATCCTGAAATCACCCTGCTCATTAACCAGTGGCGAAACTACTCTGGTTTCCTAGCTTCACTATCTGGCTGTTTTGTTAGATCCTCTTCCTCTCAGTTTGCTGACAATCCCGCCGTGCAAATAATCCGAGAACATGTCTACGAGTTTTTGCAGACCATGGTAGGATTTATGGTGTCTCCCTCTGCCGTGGTCAGAGAGACTGCCTGTGAGGTTCTGGCTATCGATGCCTCTCCTCTTGCCTACCACCACGTGTTCAGCGAACTCGACACTCTCATCAACAAGCACATTGATACCACTTCTCATTCGGCTGCTGACTTGCTGCTTCCTGAGCAGGTGGCTGCCTTTGTCAAATCGGTGCTGTCTCGAGTTAATGCTGAGGAATTTTACGTGTCTGTGGATCTTGGAGCTCTCACTCTGAGAATTGCCAAGCACCTGGAGTCTCTTCCCGACGAGCCTCACGTCATCAGACTGAAGCTGAGAGTGAGCATGCTTGCCCAGTCCATTGCAAAGCTGCAGGAGGGACTCAATATCCGCCACAATGCCATCTACAGAACGTCTATTGTTCGAATTCTGTCTCAGTGGTTTCGTTCTGTTGCTCTGGAGGACGTGGGCCCCCAAACAGGCACGCCCCACAAACCCCAAAACCATGCCCAGCGACAAAAGTCGGATCTTGCTGTGGCCTCTATCACTGCCATGGCACTGTCGCTGGAGTCTTTGGAGCTGGAAACCATGGAGGAGTCGATCGAGGCAGATGGGGGAGTGTCTTCCAAGATTGCGGCGTTTGCCATGCATTTTAACATGCTGCTCAAGACCATTGACAAGTTCTCGCCCGAGAAAGCTGTCTACATGCAGTCTGGGGTGGTGTTCAGCAAGGACAAGGTGGCCATCATCCGGGAGAAGACTATCCAGGCACTTTCCAACCTCATTTCGTCCAACGCAGATGTTGGTCTCAAGTTTGCTCTGCCTCTGGGACTTCACAAGGACACGAGGCTGCGTATGGCGTTTTTGGAGGTCTTCAAGAACATGGTGGGCCAGAAACTGAGGGTGGCGGAGAATCTCTCCGACCACGAGCAGTACTCCAAGCTGGTGGAGTTTTTGCTTTCGAACATGGACATTACCTATCTCATTTGTGACAACTGCCCTGGTACCGAGGTGGATACTCTGAGCACCCTGTTGCTGAATCTAGCAGCCTTGGAAGGCCGTTCGCTGGAGCTGCTCAAGGGAGTCATTACGAGAGAGATCCAGGCAGCCCCCTCTGCTCCAGAGGTGCTGCGACGAAACTGTGTGGCTACACGGATGCTGTCTCGGTATGCGCGATCTGTGGCTTCAGACTACCTCATGGAGACTCTCAAACCAATCTTCTCTAGCATTTCGCTGCAGGAGTCGTCGGCAGAGGGATCCATTGGCCAGCAGCAGCAGGTGCTTCAGGATCTAGTGGATGCTTTCCCTGCTACCTTAGAGAAAGCTCCCTTGGCCTTTAGACAGATCTGCCACACCATCTGGACCGTGTTTGAGGCTCGGTTCTCCAACTCGTCTCCTGTGTCAGCAGCTGGCGCCTTTGTCTTTCTGCGATTCTTCTGCCCAGCCATTGTGTCTCCTGAGGCCGAGGGTTTGGTCAAGAACAAGCTAACTGGCGAGTCGCGAAAGTCGTGTCTGCAGCTTGCCAAGGTGTTGCAGAACATGGCCAACAACAGCAGTGCAGTGGCCCACAAGGTGGGAGGAGTGCAAATGGATCGGAAGTTTTTGGAGCAACAGACAGCCAAGATTAGCAAGTTTCTGCGAGACTTGTCTCTGAACTTTGACACCAACCAGTCTGTTTCAGAGATGGATCCCAGTGGCATCGTCGAGTACTCATCCCAGGTCGGTCTGCACAAGTTTCTGTACACCTACTGGGAGGATATTTACCACCGCATTGCTCTAGACAAGCGCTACAAGAAGCTGCTTCGATCTCACCTGCCTGAAGACGTTCTTCCTATTGACGTGGACAGCGAGGCCGTGGCCAAGCGAAGCAAGGAACTGACGTCTCTTCTGGCTGGTATGCGCAAGCCCAAGGCCTTTTACTCAGAACAAGTGCCTCTGGACTCGTCTCATGCATCCGAGGAGGCTCTGCTGGTGCCCATTCGCCAGTTCATCCAAAAGAACATGTTGCGAGAGGTGAGTCTGAAGGCCCAACGAGCTCAGGTGGTGCACATGGCTGTCCGAAAGGATGGCATCCCTGTGATTGTCATCAACTCTCGAATGCACGATCCCAAGACGATGGACACCGAGTACTTGTTGTATCGGTTCTTCCAGGTGGCTTCCAAGCTGTGGTACTCCAAGTTTGCAGTGGTGACTGATGTGACTTCCTACTCCAACAAGAACCAGTTTTCGGTCCACATGTTCAAGTCCATCGCCCAGATGGCTCCTCCGGCCATGCTCAACAACTGCATTGGTCTGTACTTTCTGAACTGTGCTGCTCCATTTTGCTCTCGACTCAAGTTTATCACCGACATGTTTCGAACAGTCAAGTTTCTCAATCCCGACAGAATTCCTTGGCGCTTCCTGGACCCCCGAAACATCTCAGACGAGTTTGACATCAACTCACTGTCTTTGTTCCCATACTCTGTTGCCCAGCTTTCAGAGAGTGGCTACGAGTTTAACGGTGTGATTCAAAAGGGCGAAAATCTACCTGGAAGTGCCAATGGCGAGTTTGGAAACTCTCGAAAGGTGGATTTCAAGGTTGGAGACACGTTTCTTCGAATTCTTGCCTGCGAGGTCATTTACCCCTTCCCCGAGGCCCCTCTGAGAACCGTGGACACTGTGAATCTGCTCGATGTGGACAGGGTGGTGGAGACTGAAGACGGATTCATTGTGCACAGACGAGATCAGAGTGCTGCAATGGACTCCACTGTTGCCGAGCCTTTGGTGTTTGTTTCGCCTCGAAAATCCGAGATTGCTCGAACTGTCAAGGAGCTCAAGGCTCGAGCAGTCACTTCTGGAGAAGACAAGGAGCTGTGCGAGGGCAAGCAGATTGTGAAACCAGAGGACGTGATCCCCAATCTGTTGAACATTGGTTTGCGGTCTCTGGTTTCTGATGACAATGGTGTGAGAACAACTGCATACGGGCTGTTATGTCTGCTTCAGTCCTCGTTTGGGCTTGATTTCGGCCAGCATCTCATGCCCTGCGAAGGTCTGGGAGTGCCTCATTTGTCTTTGCAACTGGCAGCCTTCCTATCCGAGGAGATTGCCATTACTCGACCAGAGATGACTTATGACTTTTTGATGGATTTCTTTGTGGCTTACGAGTCTGTTGGTGAGTCCAAAAAGCAGGAGGTTATCGCCTACGCCAGTCCCTGGATCAGAAACATCTACCAGTACGTCTACGTCGAGGATGAGGAGAATGGAACTGAAAAGACTTCCAGACTCATCAGACGGTTCTGCGACATCACATACACCAACCCCGCCAATTACCACTGCTTTGTGCACCAGTTCTGGAAGGTGTTGAGCCAGGAGGACGAGCTGGCGCCTATCCTTGTGAGCGAGATTGTCACCAAGGTAGCGTTTTGGCAGGCAGAGATTGCTGAAGACATTAACAGCATCACTGATGAAGTTCGATCAAAGATTGAAAACATGGTGTCTCTGCTGACCACCTTCCCTTCCATTGCTCTGTGTGGCCGCATTGCCGTTGCGACTCGGGCTATTGTCGAGGTCCCCATCTCTGCCCATCACCGCAAGCTGTCCAAGCACCCCAACTGGGACGAGCTTGGTATTTTGACACGTGTTTGTCGAGAAATCTTCTTCAACGCCCCCGTGCTAGTCGAGGAGTATCTTCCAGACATTTGCTTTGTTGTCAGCCTTTTCATTGACGCCGGTTCGCTGCAGTTCCGTCAGTCTCTGTACCACCTGTTTGTCAACGCCACCCACAGTTTCACTGCCTCGGAGAAGCTCAGCGACCACCAGCTAGGCAAGCTGACAGTGATGCTGGCTGCCATCAACGAGCCCAAGACGCGGCTCTTGTTTGGCCTCCATGCTGACAACTACTCTGACAATGTCAACGGCTTTGCCGACGTGGACACTATTGTGGCCAACGTCGACTATCTCGAGTCTTGCTGCTCTCTGCTGCTGGATCTGCTCGATATTGTGGGTGACAGAGACCAGGCGAACATCTGGCGAACTCGGTGGATCACTTTTGTTGCACGAGCCGCTTTCAACGACTCCCCAGCTGTGCAGGGACGAGCTCTCGTTCTGCTGGGATGTCTGGCCAAGACGGAGGTGGAAGACGACATGGTGAGGCGAATTGTCGACTTGCTCATTCAGCAGATGGCGCTGGATGATGGACAGCTGTCTCGTGACATGTGCGTGTGTACCATCTCATGTCTGACCAAGATGGTTGGTGGCATTGACCCTCGGTCGTCCATCTACTGCAACAAGCTTTTTTGGATTGCTCTGGCTTGTATCAGAGCTTCTGAGACCACCGAGGTGTTCAATGCCGCCATGGGTCTGCTGGAGGCTGTTCTGAAGTCTTTGGATCGATTTGGGGACTTCCTCAACGGTGGTCTGGCAGAGATGCTCATGCCTGCCATTGAAAACGACATTGTGTGGTCCGAGTTTGACGCCATGTCTGGAATCAAGGTGACCAAGGACTACTTTGAGACTGCGGTGTGTGCCACGATTCTGCGAGGCCTGCAAAAGTCAGTCACTCGGCCTAGCACTCTATCTGTGCTCGAGACTCTGCTGGAGGTGTCTGCCAAAAACTATGTCAAGACAGCCACCTCCTCGCCCGCACATCATGGTGGTCCCACAGAGATGATGGATCTCGAGGCTGCTCTTTCTGGCGTCACCGTGGGTCCTACAGGAATGGCACACCTGGCTGCGTCTGGCACTCCTCCAATCCACTCCATGGCCTCTTCTGCGCCATCTGGCAGCACTGCCGAAGACGTGCCTCCTTACCTTTGCTACCTCTTCTTCTTGCATCTCTGCTCTCGATCCAAGAGCAAGCTGAAATCTTACTACTGGCTGGCCGGCTTCCCAGACATTGAACACGAGCTGGCAGGAAACTCTACCTCGTATCGGTGCCCCGACATGCTCTGGAGCTACGTTCGGTCCAGCAATCCTGCTACAGTGTTCACCCTAGCTCTGGGCGCCCAGCTGTTCAAGAACTGCGAGGACGACGAGGTTATGGAGATGAGATATCTCGGTGTTTTGTCTACAGCCGCCACCAATGCGACCAGCAAGTTTTTGCAGGTGTATTCCGACGTCAGACCCAAGTTGGCGTCCCACTGTTCAGCAACTCTCAATGTGGCCCTGCTATCGGTGGTCACTGAAGTTGTCTGCAAGGTTTTTGCCATTCCCGACATTAGCGATCAGGTTGTTCGAGGACGTGAGGAGCTGGTTCGAATGCTAGAGAGAGTACAGCTGAGCAGCATTCTCAACTGTGTGACTTTCTCTCAGAATTTCGACTATGCCACCGTGAGAAAGGCTGCTGCGAGAAGTATGCAGAGTCTACAGCCTCACAAGTATTATTAGGAGACGACGATGACGATGACAATTATGAACAGTAATGAACAATAATGATATTTTAATGATGATAAATTTGTTTTTTATATTTTTATTTGTATTGTAGATCTTATGAGAACATTGGGAGTGCATTTGGGTGAAATAAAAAACCAATGAGGCTCCACAAAATTAACATCTGAAACAATATCGATGAAACAATAACGATGATATTTGTTGTATTTTTGATCTTCTCTCTTTTTTCCCCCAATATTCATTATGCTAGTTTTCCTGTTCTTAAATGACTTTTATTATTATTTTTATTTAATTTATTGAATTAATTGAATTAAGAAAGGTCAAACCGAAAACTACAGCCTTTGGAAGAAGCTAAGACCTCTGAAGAGCTTCGTGTGTCTCACTGGGTCCAAATATTCGGCTAAGGGTATCAAAAATAAAATCGGATCGTGTTCAAGAATATTCTTGCTAATTTTTCTTACCAAAAAAAAGAAAAAATAAATGCCTTCGACCAGATTTGAACTGATGATCTCAGCATTACTAGTGCTGCGCCTTACCACTTGGCCACGAAGGCGGATTATAAGTAAAAAAATAGCTGAACTGATTTAACCCAGCGTAAAGTCCAAATAGCGCGGAAATTGGAATATAGAAATACAAACGGTATCAGAGTATTTCTTATGTTTTCTTCTACATCATGTCCAATTTTTAAGCCTCCAACCCTCTCATGTCAACTGTCATGACCATTTAAAATTTTCAGTATCGTAGTCAAAATTTCAAATCATTGATAAACTTGTCTATACAAGAGCTATGGAAACTGATATGAGATATTTGAGATCAATTGTTACAATGGCTCAATTAATTGACTGTTATTATGATATACATTCATTAATCGCCCTTTATAACTACATATGGCACATGATACACCATAGACAAGCTACCCCATAGTTACACCCTAATAACTGATTTTATAATCATTATCATATACGACGAACGATTTCAAAGAGGTCTTGTTATTGCGCCTTTAATTGGTCCTATTATCAGGACAATATTTCACAAAATGCGTGAAAGACATATGGGGCCCAGTTAGCTGGTATATTGTTTCTCGAAAATGAAATACACGATATTACAAATTACGAACAAGTGGAGAGTCACCCTACTAATACTTCAGTATGGCAGCGACACTCCGGACATAATACGGACACTGCTAAAAATGACACTACATTACATAAGCTACATATATCCTTTTTTCCTCCGCTAATCCTTTCTGAAGACCTTCCAAAACTTTGTCCGAAAGCTGTCCTTCTCAAACAGCCGCTCATAAGAAGACGTGGGTACGATTTCTCCACCATCCTCCTCCTCTTCCTTACAATTGTCGTCCCTGTCACAACCACCCTTGAGGTGTTCTTGGTCACTATGGCAAGGACGAGAAGTGCCTTCACTGGCGGTGACTAGATCGGAATACTCATAGGTTCCAGTGAAGGACGTAAAGTTGTGACTGGTAGTGTGCATACTGGAAGAAGCAGGGGTAGAAGACTCACTTGGGTTGCTTCTTGGGGCTGAACCAATTGAGCATGAACCTGTGCCAGAAGCTGAGCCAGTGCGGTCTCGAGTCCCAGTTTTAAATCCAGTGCTTTCGCTCTCTTTCGTCACCTCTCTGTCTTCCCGGCGCCTTTTGGACTTGCCAAACAACTGCTTGCTCTGGCGCTTGGTGTCCGTCCACTTGGCCTTCCACTGGTCCCTGTGTCGCTTACCTACCTCGGGGATAGCTTCAGAGTCTTCAAGGGCAGCGCCTTGGAACAGCCGTGCATCGCGTCCACCCTCCTTGATCATCCTATCCAGAGCATGCGAAGGGGAAAGGGTCTTGGAGGACGGTTTGGAAGAGGGCGTCGAGGCTACGGGGGTTGACGAGCCACAGGCAGCAGCAGGGTGTGTCCATGTTGCCGATACTTCCAGCTTGAAGAAGTCTGCCCCTGGAGTGATGGGAACTGAGCCGCTGGACACCGACAAACGGTAAAGCGGTCTTTTTCGGGGCGCGAAGGGAGTTCCTGCCACCGTGTGAACAGCCATGGACTCTGGGGTGATGGGGCTGGCAGAATTGGCAATTGGCGGTGACATACCGTTGCTCTCCGACGACTCCAGCGTGTCGAACAGGGTGTCGTTTTTTCTTCTCTGTTTGGGCAACACTAGCGGTGCAAAGTAGTTTTCCGCGACATTGGGCGAGTTGCAAGGGGTTCCCTGCGGTTGTTGCAAGCGGGTAGAGCTGTCCAGAGACTGCTGGCGGTCCAAAGCGGCCAGCATTTTGATAAATTTGCCTCCTCGAGACTGCAGATCTTGGGGGTGGGGGTTGTACTTTGTTGGGGAATGTGTTGGTATCATCGACGGGCAGTTGGGGTCAAAGGCGAGTTCAGTCAGGTGAACTGAGCTGGTTTCGATATGTGTGGGATGTAGGGTAAGCATTGTGGCAGGGGTATGGAGTTGCAACTGCCCGTGTTTTTTGTATTGTAGGACGTGTAGTGGTATGAGCTGTGGGGCGATTGCAGTAATTTCAGTGCATCCAGGGCGTGTAGGTATGAAGCTAGGTATCGGCCTGGGTATCGGTCAGAATAGTGGTATCCAGTAGGAGGTGTGAGAGAGGTATCCGGATGGGTGTCTAGTTTGCAGCAGGGAAAGATTAGTTGGGACACTTTTGTGTGTTTACTTAAGCCTGCAGCCCAACTCAGATGTTTTCTCATTGGAATTTGGGGCTTTTGCCCAGTTTTTGCTGGAGAGCAGCTAGCGAGAATCTGAAAAAAGAATTGGCATCACCGAGCCAATCGCATTCGATTGCCGCTGGAATATCTCCAATCGCCGTTGTCCTCGTCCAGTTGACCCCAGCTCATCTTGCCAGAGCCTCAGTAGCTAAACCCTGTATCCCATAGACTCCAGAACAGTGAGGATGCGGCTTTTTATGCACTCCTGTAGAGACTACAGACTTGTGTTCGTACAGCACGACAAGTCAGAGTAGCTAAAAAAGACAGTCCAGGGACGAACACTGTAAGATGAACATTGCTGGATCGACAGTTCTGGCAATAATCAACAAGCACTGGCGGCACAAAGTTGCAAATATTTTTGGCGAGTAGACGGCTCTGCTACTCTGTAGCCGAGGCATTAAATTCTAGCTTCACAGGTATGGTCCCTGGCCCGCCTGCTCTTTCTGGTGGCCCCCCTTCTTCCCTCCTCCCCCTTACCCACAATGCTGTAGACTAGGTCCTGCCCAACGCAGCTATTCTTAGGTTGGGATTTGGTTTTTGATTTGATTTGGGACAATTAGGGTTTGTCAGCCCTTTGGCAACAAACGCATTGTCTTTTCGACGTGGCTATAGCAGGCACGGGGACATTGGCGCTACCGCGAGATGACGTTGCGTGACAAGGAACAAGAGCCCGTTGCCGCCGCTTGTCGACGTGTCTGGGCATTGTGGGCCGCCGCTAGACTCGCGGCATCGCAGATCTGCGCCCACAATGGCCCCGCTACCGAGCTCTTCATTGCTGCATTGTTATGCAGGGCGGACTGTCAATAGTAGCAAGGCAGCTCTTTCCCGTCACGTGCCCGTCCGCCAGCCCGTCGCCTTCTTTCGCCCCGTGGCAGCCATCAGGGCTGTCTTCCACTTCAGCCGCGCTGCTGCGCCCTTTGCCTCCACTTTTGCCGTTCTTGCGTGGTTACGTCATTTGCGTGGTATTGGGAGCATAATGGAGCATGCACGCGCTGTATGGTCTGGGGGCTTTAGAGATGGGAGGATGGGAAAAGCACACCCTATATATACTCGCCAAGCCACGCACATCCTCAGGAGACAGCACAAGGGCACCGACCCCACGACAACGGCCATGTTGTGGGGGGCAGCTGGCTGGGCCCAGCGACCCGCAGCCGGGCCATTGCAACCCCCGTGCTTCTGTTGCAGCGGCCAGTCTGCCTCGTCCCAAGGCCATGTGCATTGTCCGCAACTCAACTCGGACCAAAGTTTGCAACATTTGAGAAACAATAACAGACGGGAGGTGGCCAGTTTGGGGTTGGTGACGTGTCCCGATAATACGGGCTCGATAATATTTTTGCCGAAAAGTACCGCACAGGGGCCCACATATGCCGCAAGCCGCTGTCACGTGAATCGCGCCCCGCTCTGCACCTCTTTTGGTCGCCGAACCAGCCACTTGGGGACGTGCCAGACCTCCGCTAGACGTAATCTGCAGGTTGCACGGGCAAACAAAAGTCTTGGGACAATGCCTCGACCCAGCGCACAGCAACCACCACCGACGCACTAGTAGACCGTTGGCCGGCCACGCAACCACTGTAATTGTAGAAAGCACTGTAGCTCCCACACGCGGCGCCCACACTGCGTAAACTGCGGACGAGCCATTGCCCTTATATAGCCAGCCCCCGTCGCTCCCAGCAAACTCTGGCAAACTCTCGCTACGTTATCGACACGCATCGTCGGACCACAAACACAAACACTGAAAACAACACTCCCACATCCCCCCCACACGTCTCACGCCCCACAACATGCCCGCACCGTCGATTGCAAAATCGTACTCGCGGTCCATGGGCCTCAACCGCTCCGACGACGAGCATGCCACACAGCAGGCGTCGCCCCAGTCGCCGTCGCAGCAGACGTACGCAAACATGCCCGGCGCCTTTGCCAGCTCGCACCACCGCTCGCAGCCGTCGCAGAGCTCCATCGATCTCCATCCCACGACGTCGTTCAGCCGCGACGACGAGCCCCAGTCGCCCAAGAAGCACCACGGCATGCGCCATAGCCTCAGCAAGCGGTTCTCGGGCTCGTCCAAGGCGCTGAGCTCGCTCACAGGACTCGGCCGGCGAAACTCCAAGCGACGGGGCGATTCCAGCGCAGGCTCCTCGGCGCCCAACTCGCCCACCGTCGACGAGCACGCCCACCACAGCCTGCACTCGGCGTCGCAGCCAGCCCTGGCCAGCTCGTCGCAGGCGTCCTTTGCTACCGCGCACTCGCACGCAGCGCACTCGTCGCACGGACTGCCCCAGCCCTCGATGACCCAGCTCGACGAGGGTCGGGTGCAGCCGCCGCAGCAGCGCAGCGTCTCTGGCGTGTCTGCCGCCTCAGGTGCAGACACCTCGGCTTACTCAGCACACGACACCTCCGTCGACACCAGCTACTACGGCCGAACGCTCGACCCCGGCCGCTCTCTCGACCCTGCCAGGGCCCCCCAGGCCACCCCCCAGGCCTCCCACGCCGCCACCCGTGCCGATACCAGTACTGGTGCTCCCGCTCACACGCCCGCAAACTTTCCCCAAGTAGCAACTCAATTCGGATGGGAGCAGCAGTCGCAGCCGCACACGAGCATGCACCACGTTTCAGACAACACTGCACCTACAACAACACCACACAGTGAGCAACTTGCAAACCGCCTCGGAGACATGAATTTGACCGCCGACAACGCTAGCAGCGACTACGAGGCCGAGGACGCCCACACCGACCTTGGCCACGGGCTCGGTCTCCAGCAACCCCAAGGCCACCGAATGAGCTACTCCCGGTTCGAAAATCGGCCCGACGGACCTGGCCTCAACCCCGACGAGGCCGACCAGGAGCTAGAGGACGACTACCAGTACGAGGACTCTAGAGACAACCTCGGTGGGGACGAGTTTGACTATGGCCAGAGCCAGATCCCTACCTCTCAGGTCCATCAGGTACCCGCCGCTGAACTGAGACAGGCACAGCCGGTGCAGTCATCGCAGAGCTACCACTCTCCTCCTCAGGGAAGCTACCAGTCCCCCGCCCACTCTCCTGTTGCCCAGAGCCACGCCCAGGCTCAAGCTCAGGCCCATGTCCAAGCCCAGGCTCATGCTCAGGCGGAGGTCCGTGCTCAGGCTGAATCCCAAGCTCGTGTGCAGGCGCAGGCACAGGCTCAAGCTCATGCTCAGGCTCAGGCTCAGGCCCAGGCTCAGGCTCAGGCTCAGGCTCAGGCACACGAGGCACAGGTTCAGGCACACCAGGCACATGTAAGGGCCCAAGTCCAGGCCCAGGCCCAGGCCCAGGCCCAGGCTCAGGCTCAAGCTCAGGCTCAGGCTCAGGTCCAGGCCCAGGCCCAGGCCCAGGCTCAGGCCCAGGCTCAGGCTCAGGCTCAGGCCCAGGCTCAGGCCCAGGCTCAGGCTCAGGCTCAGACCTCTCCTGTCCAGGCTCAAGCCCCCGTGAAGATACACGTGGCACAGCCACAGACACATGTTCAGCAGCATTCACAGCCTCAATTGGCTCGAGGATACGAGCAGCAGCCCCAGCATCAGCAGCACGCCGCCCCCAAGGGCTACTCTAACGACAATGTTGCTGCTCATTCAAGCGCCCATACTGCGGCTGCCCAACGACAACAACCGATCATTTCATTCCTGCCCGTACGGTTTCACTTCCGGGTCTCCCGTGTCTCCTTCGCGGCCGCCAATTCCTCAGACGTCGATGGCTGCGCCTACTCATGCAGCACCCGAGGTTCCTGCAGCTGCCCCTGCCCAGGCTCAGTCTCAGGCTCAGGAGCTGCCCAAGACCACTGAGGAGTGGAAGGAGAAGGGTGCCGCAACTGCGGTCAAGACGGAAGTGACTCCTTCTGGCGAGTCTACGACAAAGATTATCCGAAAGGGAGTGAACGACTTTTCATTTGGAAGACCTCTAGGTGAGGGATCCTATTCTACAGTGAGTATACTAGTGATGGAGAGTGATTAAGGACGGATGGCTTTTGAGGGAGATTTACTAGGAGCCTTTTTTGGTGCAGCATCGTGAGGGGGAGTGCAATCAAAGTTGACGACGTGCATGAGCGGCTAACTGTGCATTAGCACCAAATGATTGGGAGATACCACCTTAATGGAGATATACTTAAGAGTTGGGAGCAGCCGTGCAGGATACTGATGATTATAGGGGGGAGGTTTCTCCTATTGTGCATGTTGCGGGAAACATTCCACTTGTTATCACTTATTGCCACGTCACACCCATACCTCACTACCCCCTCTGATGCAGAAGCCGAAACACCATATTCACAACATGCATTAAATACTAACACAGGTCCGAGCCGCCATTGATCGACACACACTTCGAGAGTACGCCATCAAGGTGCTCGACAAGCGACACATCATCAAGGAGAAGAAGGTGAAGTATGTCAACATTGAGAAGAACACTCTCAATCGACTCGGCGACCATCCTGGTATTGTTCGACTCTACTACACCTTCCAGGACGAGGCTTCTCTTTACTTTGTCCTGGACTACGCTGCCAATGGAGAGCTGCTATCCCTGATCAAGCGAACCACTTCTCTCAATGAAGAATGCACAAAGTACTACGGTGCTCAGCTGCTTGACGCAATTGACTACATGCACACTAAGGGAGTGGTGCATCGAGATCTCAAGCCCGAGAACATTCTTCTGGACGACAAGATGCGCATAAAGGTGACTGATTTCGGTACTGCGAAGCTGCTGGAGCCTCTTAAGGACTCCAGCGGCAAGGCTACCGAAAAGTACCCTGAGGACGTCAAGGCCCACTCTTTTGTGGGTACCGCAGAGTATGTTTCTCCCGAGCTGCTCACAGACAAAGCCACTGGCAAGTCCTCCGACTTTTGGGCGTACGGCTGCATCCTCTACCAGATGCTGGCTGGACGGCCTCCTTTCAAGGCCGGCAATGAGTACCAAACTTTCCAGAAGATTGTTAAGTGTCAAATGTCGTATCCTCCCGGATTCCCATTTGTTGCTCGTGATCTCATCAAGCGACTCCTGGTAGTCAACCCTCGTCAGCGACTCAAGATGGACCAGATTAAGAGCCATCCTTTCTTCGAGGGAATTGACTGGAATGACCGCAAGGCCATCTGGAAGGGTGCGCATCCCAAGCTGCAGCCCTACCGACCCTCCGCCAAGTCTGCTAACCCCATGGCTCGCCAGGCTGCCATGCCTCCCCATGTGCCTTCCACCACTGTGCAGCCTATGGCTCCCCGGCAAATCCCCAACTACAAGGCTCTGCAGCAACAGCACCGGGCCCGCCAGGAGGCTCAGGCCAAGCAGAGTGCCCACGCCGCCGCCGCTGCTCTGGCCATGAAGCCCACGGCTCCCTTTGCCAAGAAGGACAACGATCTGTCCCCCACAAACAGTGGGGGCAACAAGAAGGCTACTGGCTCCAACACATCTCTGAACTTGCAGACCAAGGCTGCTCCTCGACGTGCTGGTCAGACCGGCCCTACCGTATCTACTGAGCGACTTACTAGCCCCGACAAGACCTCTCCCTCGCCCACCACCGCTACGGCTCCTGGCCTGGGTCCTGCCCAGGCTGCTGCTAACGGTGCCAGCGTCATGTCTTCTAGGCAGTTTAGAAACCCCGCTCCTGCCGCTACCACTATGCCTGGAGCCTTTCCCAACCCTGCCTCCACAGCAGCGCAGCTCGCCACTCAGACCCCTGCTCCCCAGCCAGTATCTGCCCCCGCTGCAGATGCCCAGCAGCAGCAGGTTCCCGTGCAGCGCGAACTGCCTTCTGTGCAGCCTCCCGTGCAGCAGCAGCAGCATGAGGAGTACGAGCAAGCCAGCCCCCAGACTCAGCATGTACAGTCCATGGTTCTGCCCGAGGACCAAGCTCAGCAGCCTGCCCATAACCAGGCTCAGCAGGCTCAGCAGCAACACCACAATCATTCCCAGCAGGTGAATGTCACGTCAGTACAGCATGCTCAGCAGCAGGCTCCTGCCCAGTCTGCTGCAGTTCCTGCTCAGGTCGCTGCTCCTCAGTCTGCTCCTGCCGAGCAAGAGGAAGAGGAGGAGGAGACTCCCATTCTGCATGCCACTGAGCTCTCGGGCAAGCCTCCACGACAAAACCTGGACAACCCTCCTCTGCTCCCTGCTGCCTCACAGCTTGATGCGGAGTTTGCAGGTGTCATGATTGCTCACGACGAGCGAATTCTCAAGCTAGGCCACATTTACTGCACTGCCACGACCCGAAAGGAGGAAGATGAAGAGAAGGAGAGCCACACCCGGATTTCCAAGTTCTTCACTGGCCCCAAGAAGAAGAGAAGAATCTTCATGGTGACTACAATGTGCCGAGCTTTGGTGGTGTCCATGGACGATAAGCGTGTGCGAGTAGAGATTGATCTCATGTCTCCTTACGTTGGTGTCCGGGACTACCCCAACCGAAAAAACGGCTCTGGAGTGTTTGCTCTAGAGGTGCAGCAGCGAGTTTACTACATTGAGGATAGCAATGGATCAGCCGAGTGGATCCGAGCCATTGCCAAGTCCGCAGAGTACGGTGAATTCCGAGAGATTGTGGCTGCTCAGCACAATGCCACCATTGCTAACGCTGCCGCTGCTTCCGCCATCACCCACACGTCTTCTGGCCACGCCGCAGCCGCAGCCGCAGCTGCTCGTTCCAACCCTACGACCCCCAACCTCAACAATGGCGGTGCGGCGTTTGGATCTCCCACTGGTGGAGCCCAGCACCAGCCTGGCTCTCCTTACTTTGACTACGTTGGCCACAGCAACGCCATGTACAGCCCCCAGCAGCTGCCCACCGCGTATGGCAGCCAGACTGCCATGTTCAAGGAGGCTCCTGCTGTTCCCAAGCCTCCTGTGACCACCACCACTTCCAAGTTTCTTGCTCGGAACGAAGAGCGCAAGCAGCTTCGTCGTCTTGGCAACCGTCAGCCTAGTTAGGGTCTGCCAGTCTTTACACTTTCAGTTAATTAAAGCTAGACAGACCATGTTTGTAATAATACAATGTGATAATAGTTTGTATTTTTTTTGTCACTATCGTGCATGTAGTCGTTAAGTTATGTTTGCATAAGCAGATGTTCAATTTACTCCACTTACTGTTGCAGATTTCGGAACTTTTTCGGCTGCACGACATGCATTTCGGATATCTGTTTCTGGGGTCAGATTTGCTGCTTTTATGAAAAACAGATGAGAAGATGTGCATATTAGCTGATTTGAGTCACTTTGATCGAAAATTGAATCCTGTAAAGGACTAGATCATTCGTTTGGAATCGTTTATTTATTGTTTTTAGAATTCGTAGTTTGTATGTCTCAACCGACTTCAACGTGTGGAGAATCAGAAAGTTGTCTGAATGGAGACGAGTGTAAAATCTGCCTAGATTGGAATGGAGGAAATCTGAAAAGTGCATCTTGTTCAGACCAGCTCCAAGACAACAACTATACAATAAAATCCTCTATAGACACAGTATAAAGCTCTGTAAAGTGTGGCGTTGAGACTCTTTCTCACCAAGGCCCAATCCTGAGTGGTTTCGGAACAAGTTGTGATTTTGGCTGAATCATTACGAAAACCAGTTTGAAACAAAGTGCATATAATTTCCAATGCTTTATACAATGTAATCAGCCAAAACAATCGGCGATCAACCGAGAATCACTCAGTTCACAGCCAGTTGCCGAAGACATTAGTATGTCGTATCTGCAACTTAACGGTTTCTGTTTTCACCGGCTATGGGCAAAATGTGGTTACAATTGGAATTTTGCAAAGGAAAAAGGGTTGAACACTTGCGGTCGAAATTGCAGCCCAATTTGTATTAGTCAGCTACCGAAATAAGGGTTCTCAATCACCCAAATCGGACATCCTCAACCCCCTCCATATCCATGCCGGCTTCTTTCACCCAGCCCTAACCCTAAGTGATCCAGAAATTTCCACAGCCTACTCCACCCAAAAGTATAAAATACGCACATTTCTCCCTCCCCCACACAACAACCACAAGCCCATCGCCATGTCCTCTGCCATCAAGAACGTCAAGTCCCTCGTCCCCCTGCTCGACCGAATTCTGGTCCAGCGAATCAAGGCCGCTTCCCAGACCGCCTCCGGTATCTACATTCCCGAGAAGAACGTCGAGAAGCTCAACGAGGCCAAGGTTCTCGCTGTTGGCCCCGGTGCCCCCAACATGAACGGTGACATCATCGCCACTTCCGTCAAGGCCGGCGACAAGGTCCTGATTCCTCCTTTCGGCGGATCCACCATCAAGATTGGTGAGGAGGTGAGTATCTCCCAGCTTGGAGCATGTGTGTCATAGTGTATGATCACAAAAGCTCGCATGCTTTTTTTTTGCCACAAAAGGCAACAAGAGGAAACAAGAGGAAACAAGAGTCTCAATTAGAGTCGCATCCACAAGACCGCAAAGGTCTCCCCAATCCAACACATACTAACCCAGGACTACCTTCTCTTCCGAGACGCTGAGATTCTCGCCAAGATCAACGAGTAAACTTGTAAATAAAATTGTATATAGTGAACGTCGGCAGAGTCTAGTTATTTGTAGCGATTGACAGGCAAGGGTATATACTATTCAACAGACAACTATTGAGTCACGTGGATGGGTTTTCGTATTGGGGACAGTCTTGTCATGTATTATCTAGACGTTTTAATAGTGGCGTTTAGTGCACCACTGTTGTGTTTTCATTTACAAATAATTTCAAAATAGTTTTTAGAAATCATACAATATTACCTTAGAATAAAACAACATTACATTCGTTATAATCAATGCATGGATATATATATATGTATACTAAATTACTCAACCACCACACCCTTCGCCTTGATCCAGTAACTTTCCGCTCCATTTCTTCTCAACAGGTCCACCGCGGATACCTCATCCTCTGCAGACTCAGTGGTCCACCGCTTAAACTGCTGGTCCATCAGCTGGCCCTCCCACACCAAAGTGCATCTGTTAGAACCAAGATTAGGCAAGACCTTGCCCTCGTCTTCTTCTCGGAGAGGAGCGGCCTCAGTCCACTGAATTCGACGCAGAAGCAGCTTCTTGTATCGCAGCACATCACGGGGACTGCCCTCCACAACCACCAAACAAAAGGCTGGGTTCAAAAGAGTGATTCCAGTGAGATGCAGCTGGCGAGCATTGACGTTCACCTTGTATCTGTGCTGGTCGTCTGCCAGAGTTTCTATGCGGAAAACAGCCGTAAACACGCCCTTGGTGGCCTTGTCGCGCTCAGCCTTGTCCTTGATCTTCTGCGCCCGGTCCTCCTTGGTCAGCTTTCGGTCGTGGTTGTTCTGCTCGTGAGTCAGCTGACGCTCCTGCACAGCTCGCCGAACCTCCATCTCCACCTGCGTGGGGTCCCGCATGCTCTCGGCCGACATTACAGACATAATGTTGCTGAGTTTGACCTTTGGTGGCGGCGCAGGGTCGAGACCCAGCCGGATACGGTCCTGCTGGTCCTTGTGCGTCTCTGCTCGGGACTGCTTCCGGATTCGCTTCTGCTCACGCTTGGTGAGATGCAGCGGGAGCGGACCCTGGGGCAGATGCTTCTCCCACGGTGCAGGCACCAGAATCGGATGCTGCACGTACAGCGTCACAGGACTGTCTGCAGCGTCCAAATCAACCAGCTGTTTGTCGCCTGATTCGCCGTCCACCCCCTCCTTCTGCTGCTGCTGCAAGTATGGCACGTCCCACCATTCTGTGTCCGGTGGCACGTCGCGCTTGTACTTTCGCTCGTCCACCGAAATGCCCGTTTCTCGCTTCCGTCGCTTCTCCTCGGCCTCTTCCTCCAGCCGTCGCTGCATGCGCTGCATCTCCATCTCGTACCGCATCTCCTCGCCCTGCGCAATGTACTTGCCCGGCTCGCTGAACTGCAGGGCCCTGGGTTTTCGGGCTCTGGGGAGCTCCACATTCGGGTCGAAAAAGCCGTCCTTGAGATTCTGCGCAGAATGATCCAGGTACGGGTTGGGCTTCTGCTGCTGCTCCTTGATTTCCAGCAGCAGCGGGTGCACGTCTGTGTCGATTCCAATCGTTGGCGTGGGCGTGTGTCTATTCGTCTTTGTGTTTCTCATGTCCTTTTGCGGTTTCTTGAGTCGATCCTGGCGCAGTTTTTCCTCTCTCTCCTCCTTCTGTCGCTTGATTTCGGCCGTTTTTGCCTTGATTCGCGCCAAACGGTCCTTGGCCGACTCTGCGAGAGCCACAGACTTTGCGTCCGAGTTGTCCTTGGCCTTTGCTGCCTTTTGTGCCCGTAACTTGGCCGCTAGAGCTCCGACGGACGCCCGTTTGGCCTCGATGGACGCGGCGTCCGTGCGCGCACGTTTCACGGGCTTTTCGTCGGATTCTGGCAATCCATGTTTTCTCCCTGACATGACAGTGTGTGTGTGGCGGGTGTGAATAGTGGTGAATTTGCAGTGCATAGCTTTTGAACTCTATGTGGACAACTTCAAACTTTGAGATTTGATTTGGCTTACTTGATGTTCATTTACTTTTTTTTCTGCTTGGGGGGGGGATTATTCTGAATTTGTATTAATTAAGTGCAATAAATTATTCCGCAATGGCGGGCGCAACGGCTGGCGCAGCGAAAAGATGTCTTGTTCGTCAAAAAAAAGGAAAGACGCGACACCGCAACGACTACGTACTTTTCATCTTCATGGGGGGCAGGGTATCATCTGCCAGTGACGTGGTGCTGCTGGATCTGAGACCCCGATGCTTGCCAAAAGGAGAGCCCTGGGAGCCCTCGGCCGAGGCAGGTCGCTCGGGATCGTCCACGTGGTGGTGGGGCAAATGGGACGCGCTGTGAGACCCCGACCGGTAGCTGTATGGAGACGGAGAGTACACGGGCATGTGCATGGGGGGTCCCGGGATGTGCATGGGCATCATGTGGGGCTGGGGCTGGTGGGCCATGGGATGGGCCTGGGGAGGCATCTGCTGTGGCGGCGGCGGCGGCGGGGCGTGGTGGCCGGGGTGGGGTCCGTGTGCCGGATGGCCCTGGCCCTGGTAGCCCTGACTGGGGCCCTGGGCTTGAGTCTGGTAGCCCTGGTTGGGCACCTGGCCCAGCCCCTGGCCCTGGCCCTGGCCCTGCGCTCTGTACCGCAGCGTCAGATTCTCCTCCTCCAGCGACGCAATGTACTCGACGGCCTTTTTGAGAATCACCGCCTTGCTGAGCTGTGTGCCCCGGCAGTACGGCACCGAGTTGCGCAGCTGCTGGAAGCCTCCGTTGATGTTCTCGCGCCGTCGCTGCTCGCTGAGAATGTGCGCGTGCCGTCTGCTGGACACGGACGTGGACGATGGAAGGGTGCTGATGATGGGGATACTGGGGGTGGCCGGCTCCAGCTGCTCGGTTTTGATGGGGGGAGAGGCTGGGATGTCGTCGTCGTCGTAAAACTCGGGCATGGGGGGCGCGTAGGACGACGACAGAGCGGAGCCCAGAGCCGCCATGGATTTGGCCTTTCGCAGCGACTTGGGCGGCGACTTTCCGATTTTGAAGTTGGTGGAAGACTTGCGGTTGAGCGAGGGGATGGTGGGTGTGGTTATGGGGGCCGCGGCGGAGGCGTACTCCTCGGAGGGCGACTTGTGGGGGGAGTGGCTCTCGTGCGACCCGACCGAGCCTCTGTGGGAGCTCTGCGAGTCGTGGGATCCGACCGAGCCGCGGTGGGCGTCGTGCGATCCGTGGTACATGTGTGACTGGCCGGGGTGCGGCAGATCGGGCTGCAGCCTGCTGGAGTCGAGCCGCGGCAGCTCACGCGACTTGTCCACGTGGCTCGGGCTGTGCACCGGCGACGGTGGCAGCGACGTTTTCCAGGTGCCGGAGGCCGTTGTTATGCTGGGAAGCGCGTTCGCCGAGTACGGCCGCAAGGGTGCGGAGCCCACGTGGGTTCCCGCTGGGGCCGCTACCAGATGGCTTCCCGGGAGAGTGGGGCCCAGATGGGCGGCCGAGAGTTCCACGGCGCTTCCTGGCCGTGGGGGAGGCAGGACGATTGATTTGAGGTCCATGGTGGTGTTCTTCTTTTTGGTCAAATTAAGTAATCAAAAAGGATGGGGTGGGTTTGCGGAGAGTGTTTGTGGGGAGTGTTCCGGTGGGTGAAATGCTAGCAAACGTCCTTCAGTTGGCAGTGCTGCGGAGGTTGGGCTGGCAGTCGTGTGGTGTAGTGTGGACTGGAGCAATACCGAAAAAAGACTGGCGGGTGGAGCTGTGCAACCGCGGTAACTGTGGTGACTGCGTCAACAAGTGTTCTCAAAATATCAGCTATCTGTGAACGCCAGCCGAAATTATCAATATCCAGGCAGCAACGATGCAATCAATGCAGCTGTGCGACGAGAGCGGGGCGGGTTGGCGACTCTGCGATCTACGAGGCTGGAGCTGCTCGTCTACTCGGACCGGAAATTGATTCTGTGGAGAGAGGGCAGTTGGTGAACTGGGGGGGAAAAAACACAGAAAGAAAACAAGAGCAGGGGGAATGCAAGTGGGTTCAGATGGGTTTTCTGGAGCGCAATCTTGGATCTGGGACTCTGGTAACAGTCGTGTGAGTGTGGATGCTGTCTATCTGGGTGGAGAGCAGGGTGTCGTGACTGTCGTTACAGAGGTAATGTCGTGACTGTCGGAAAAGATAGTGGTGCGGACGCGGGGTCGCTGGGCTGTCGCTGGGCTGTGCTGGCTGGGCCGTGTGGGGCGGAAATCTGTGCTGCTGGGCTTCCAAACAGTCCTCAAGTCGTCAATCAAGACGCGAAGACGTGTGTGGCACGCACCAGGCGGTGAAACCTTAATGCCGGAGCGGGACAAGGCACTTCCCAATCGGGCGTGGAGCGAGCCTCAAAGCAGCCGGGTCGAGTTTATTTGAGGCCAATGTCAAACCTTGACTCGGATGCAATGGAATGCACGTGTGTGGAATGTGCACGTGACGCCTGGAGGGGGGGGGTTGTGGGGGGGGGATTAGAGCAGGAACACCGTTTCTGCTTCAGACGTGTTGCCGGGGCTCCGGGTCCTACTGCGCTCCACCTCTGACCGCCCCCCAAACGTGCCCCCGGCCTGCCTGCAGCCTGCCTCCAGCCTGCCTCCACGAACTCTAAAACATGTGCTAAGGGGTCGTGTCAGGGGCTAGCTGGTAAACAGTGCTGCATCCGACGCTGCACACAGCGAGGACCTTGCCCCATTGGGATGGGTGTGGAGGCGGGGGCGGCGTGCTGCTGGATGCTGCTGGATGTGGCGAGGCGGTGGAGGCAGCCGCCGCAGTTTTCCATGCCTCCGCGCCTGCGTGCCCCCGTGCGCTCCGAAGCCCCCGAAAAGACCTGCTCCTAACGGCGCCTCTCCGCCCCCTATTCTGGACATGTGAATTTGCGCATCATTTAGCATGCACATATAAATAGCAACGGAAAACTAAAATATTAAAATGGCATACAGCTGTGCCATTAGAATACGGGGTTGCGTGGTGGAGAGAGGGTGGCAGCAACGGCGGCAGCACCCCCAGGTCTGCTCCATTCAGCTTTCTGAAGATCCAGTTGGTGAGTTGCGCAGCTGGTTCCGCGCGAATATTATGCTGATTGTTTCTGTCGCATTGTTTTGATAATATACGGACTTTTGCAGGGCAAAAGAAAAAAAAAGAGAAAACGAAAAACAAAAATATAAAAAAAAACCGAGAGGGAAAAATAAAATGTTTCACATCAATTGCAACCAAAGTGGGCGTGGAAACGCACGAAACAAGAGAGAGTGGGGGAGTCGGGGAAAAAGACAAACAACGGGAAAAAGACGAAGCAAAAAATAAAATAAAAAAACCAACAAAAAACAAAAACAAAAAATAAAATATAAAAAAACGAGAAGAGAAGGACTGTCATGCCGACTAAAAAGACACATGTTACCTCTTTTGTCCTGACGTCATGGTAACACGTGTCGCAAAATAAACTCGGCGATTGACTTTAACAGCCTGGCTGACATGTGTACGCGCGCCATATATGCCCCTTGGTTGAAAGCGGGAAGGTGGTTGCCGAATTGGGAGCGCAGGGTGAGATATTGGTCACGTGATGTCTCCGACGTGTTCCGGCTGCTGGTGGGGGGTTTGGCACGTGACTTGGGGTTTCTACTGTCTGGTTTTCGGTTTTTTTCTCGTTTCGATTCGATTTCATCGATTTTGTTTTCGTTTCGTTTTCGTTTCGTTTTCGTTTCGTTTTCGTTTTCTTCGTTTTTGGTTTTCGGTTTTCAAGTTGTGGAGGTAAAACCGTATCATCTCCTTACAGACTCATTTGAGCGCATATTTTTTTCCTTCGTTTTTTCGAGTCTAGGGCGTCGAATCGGTCCTGTATCGGTTTGCCAGAGATGATATCTTTTGATGGGGTTTCATTTGGTCTGATTCTCGGGCAGTTTTTTTTCCCTTTTTTTTCTTTTCTTTTTTTCCTCTTTTCCTCTTTTTCTTTTCTTCTTTTTATTTCTTTTTGGAAGAGCCTCCCCATATTACTTTCCAAAGACTTGTAGATAACCGAAAAGAACAAGGGCGAACCCAGAAAGAAATGACAATACTCGGTTATCAGGTGCCAACTCCATTTGCCAACAGTTATTCCAGTCTACTTTTGAAAGAACTGAGGTGGATCTTCGACTTGTGCATCTCTCAAATCCCGAAAGAAGAGTCGCTTCAGGTTCTAAACAACCGTTGTTGAAGATCTATTCTCGTTCCGAACTTGACACCAAGTTATTCGTTAGCAGTGAAGACCTGAAAGAGGGTCTAACTTGATTGAGTCAATGTAACTATCCATGTTTTTGAAAGGCGCTAGTTGAAACACAAGTAATCACTTTTCGATGCAAAAAAGAAGAGTTTTATGAACAGTTTCAGCTTTGGAGATAAGTTTGGAAGTCATTACGGGATAAATGAGTCTAGAATTGAACTCCAAGTACTTTTTAGAAGTGCAAAAGGAGTTCTCAGCCGCAAGACGCTCAATAAGTGTTGTGGATTAGTAAAGGGTAGAGGAGAAGGAAGTGGGAATCAAACGAGAGTTGAAAGCTGTACTATGACATGATGATACCTAGTAATGTCTGTTGATACCTGTTGATATTTAAAATACCAATGATAATTGATGAAAGACACTTGAAGAATAATGATATCCATTGGCCCAATGATACCAATGATACTGATTCAAATCAACTAGTTTTCACTTGTTCACAATTCCAGAGTAAATGCTATACTCCGGTTGACTGCAAAAAGCTCCCTGATATCAGAAGACTACCCTCTATCTACTCATTTGGTATAATGTATTCTTTTATCTTCATGCAACTCAAGACCCTAAAGTTCTTCAGCTTCACAAGCTTGCAATACTATCACCAGTGATCTAGCCAATCATGGAACCAACTCAATCTTGGTCGTGTTAAAATGGTCGCCATCACACGTCTTTTCATGCTCTTTCAAGTCCTCAGTATCGTAGTACTGTCGGGTTTTGATACACACGTACAAGTTGTACATTTCGAATTTTAGACTGTCGCAGATGGTTTAAAGTGGTTCAAAGTGAGACGGTTCAAACAGCGACCAAGAGTCACCATGTTATATGGTATTCAAGCCGAAAAGACTGGGGCTGGAGTCGACTCTGGCCACAAGAGGGTCAAATTGAGGCTTCAATAATGGGGCTGTATAGAGGCTGCCAAAAGAGAATCTGGAGCCTCAAAAGAGCACAAGGTGTCATTATAGCCCATACCGCGGGTCCCCATCTTCAGAGACACCAACAGAATTGCCTAAAAGTCACATTCAGTTGTTTTGTGGTCCTCGAAATATGAAGACTTGCCTCCTCCATACCCCAACCCTAAACTTTATCAATATGCAGCTCTGCTAAACCTCCATCGTAAATCATGGACCTGGACTCGGACGATGGACTGTCGGATATCAGCGAAAGCGAGCTGTTCGAGGCGCTCGACCGCGCAAAACAGTCACACGACAGCCAGCCACGCGAGCCGCCGCCCAAAAGACCCAAATTGCGACCACGACCGCGTACCAAGTCGCCACTTTTCAAATCGCCACCACCTCCACCACAACTAGCCAACCCAGACGCGCCCTGGGTCACCAAGCACGCACCGCAATCGGCAGATCAGGTGGCCGTGAGCCCCAAAAAGTTTGCAGAAACGTACAATCACGTGCTGGAGGCGCTGACCCGTGGCGTTACTCGTGTGATGGTCTTGAGCGGACCCTCTGGCGCCTCCAAGAGCGCCACACTGGACCACGTGGTCAGAAACGTGGAGCGCGAGCTCAGGCGAAAGGTGGTGCGTGTGGACTGGGCCAACCCCGCGTTTTTGTCGCACGTGCCCGCACCCCAGGCGTTCCACCGCGCGGTTTCGCAGTTTATGCTGCTCCGCCAGGATCCAGACCAGGTGCATCTCGTGGCCGTCGAGGACCTGCCCAACATTATGCATGCCGAGACCCGGGACTGGTTCCGCCGGGCGGTGGACAACTACCTCAACATCTCGAGCGACTACGTGCTGGCGCCGCTGGTGTTTGTCATCACCGAATCAGACAACACGGAGGCGCAGAGCTTTGCCGAGTCGTACACGGCCGAGTCCATCTTTTCGCGCGACATTTTGGGCCACTCGCGGCTGAAACGGGTCAAGTTCCCCGCGGTTCCAATGTCGTTTATGCGCAAGCCGCTGCTGGAGATTCTGGCCAAGGAGGCCCCCAGCCACGTGGTGGTCAAGTCGACCAAGGCGCTGCCTCGGAAGCTGGTTTTGGCCAGCGGCAGCTGCTTTGGGCCCTGTCTGGAGCTGGCCTACGTCATTGGCGACGTTCGCAGCGCCGTCAACGCCCTGGAGTTTCTGTTCAAGTCCGGCAAGGTTGGATTCAGCAAGAAACCAAGCGGCGGCAAAGCTGCGACCGTGGACGAGTACCTCCGGCCCGACAATGTGTCGTTTTTCCGGGCCATGGGTCGCGTCTTTTACGGAACGAAAAAAGACACCTCCAAGATCGACCACGATGTCATTGGCGGGCTGCTCAACCAGTGGGGCGACGACTTTGGAGCCAGAAACAACATGACGGACTACCTGTTTGCGCTCGGACTGAAGCACGCCCAGACCCTGGGTGTCGAGTTTGTCCAGGACATGGCCGAGGCCCACAGTTTGGCCGAGACCATGACGCTCGGCAACCTGTCTTCGGCCGACTCCATCGAGTTCATTCTGCGGTATCTGCACCATCTGTTTGTGGGGACCAACTTTCCAAAGACGTTTGGATCTTCTTCAAACTACTTCAAACGGGGCATTGATGCCCGCAAAGACGCCAGAGCGCGGTTGGCAGAGGTGGACGAAGAGGTGCGAGGCCAGACGTGGAAGTCCCGAGAGAGCTGGGTTCTTTACGAGGACTTTTACACCAAGGAAATCCGGGGAGCAGCAGGGGCAAAGGCCGGGGACGAAGGGCAGGTTTCTGACCTCACCGGCAATCCATACACCATGTTGATTGACATTGGAGAGAAGATGGATCCCGAGGACGACTGCGATTTGTTAGAGGCCATGGGGTTGGACGACGACGAGTGGTGATGCTGTAGCTGGTGTGTATATTTATTTATTAGTATGATTTTGAAGTTGAAGAGAGGAGGTGTGGTGGAGTACTCTGTACCAGCTTTTGATGGTATAATTACATGACACTAAATTAGGACAATGTAGCTCACAGAGCGAGAGCAAAAAAATCTCCAAGAGGAAATGGGAAATGGGGCCATAGGGACCAATATATAGTACCATGGGGGTGACAGAGATGAGGTCATATTTGTTTATTATCAAAGATGAAACACTCATTGGCTCCCGATGAGGTAGTGCTGCCGATATGTATACCTGCAAGTAAACCAATATGGGTCGGACTATTTGATTCTAAAGACGATAATAAAACAATATTGATTGCTGCTGAACGCAAAAAAAGAAAAACAACGACGATAAAGAGGCTCTTTGTTATGCGTGTATCATCTATCTTTTTAAGTCCACAACGTTGATTCCTGTTTGTGTTGTTTTATATTTGACTTGGCATTCTAGACTCAACAGTAGGATGTTTCCTTTTACAACTTGTAGTATTGAGCACTATCTGGCTGTCGAGCAGCAGCTATACGACACTTGAAGAAACCACACACATTATTGAAATTTAGCTACTTTCCAATCATCACACTGCCAGCCTCGCACACTCACAATTACCTGGAACCCAAAGCCGTCATCTTTCGTTCTTCGCCATGCTTCAGTCTGCCCAAACCTGTCCACCGAGGTGAGGCTATCACCACATGTCCATCCACCACGGCAATCCCCCGCATTCCCCACGCAGCCAGTTGGCCATCAACAGGATGAATGGTGCGCTCGAGAAAATCCAACACGTGAAAAACCATACCTTCTGACTCTAGCACCAGGTATCGGTTATCAAAAGATACTATTTCTGGATTAATTAGGCCGTGTTCTTCCCCCAGTCTCGTCAAGCTGAATGAAAAAGACATGCAATATCGGATATGAAGGCATGAGTCCGACACCCACACAAAGTGTCCGTTGCAAAAGGCAACATGCTGCTTGACTTTCGAGAGCGCAAGAGGGTTTTCGTCCACGTCACAACGGCCAGTGATCATCTCCAGCTTTTCAGTCTTCCAATTGACATAGTACGCAGCCCCATAGATCCTGCCCTTGTCACGTAATCGAGCTGTCTCCGGAAAGACCAGGAGGGCGATTTCATACGGATTTTGGTTGAATGAAGAGTCTGCCAATTCCGTTACACAGTCATGCTTTAAAATTTCGTCAGGGATCTCTACCCTGATCACTCCAGACCGTCGCTTCCACACCACATCGATACCAAGCCGCTCGTCATTGTCCTCCAATGAAATCTCGTCGAAATCGCCATACTCGTTGAGAACGTGCAGACTGTGTGCGGAAGCGCAGTTTTCCACGTGCCTCGGAAACTTGATGGCCCGGACACAGCCCTTGCCGTAATCGATCACGTACTTCATTTCTGGCCGGTTGTAGTAGTTGAAAAGCATTGGTTTGCAATGACTTATGAGACCGCGACCTACCATGTTTAGGTCACACATTCGCCTCACCAGCGCCCGTCCAGGGCGAAATCCGAGAGGGTGGCGCCCAATATCCTTCCTCCACATCAGATAATCCATCTGCATGTCAACCATGGGCCGTTCGACCAGGCTGGTGTGTACCGAGACCGTGTAGTCGACAAGATGGGTGTAGAACGAGCGATTTCGGAACCACGTGGACACTTGGCGCAGTACCTGATACGCATCAACGTCACAATGGGAACAGATCTCTCGCCAGATCTCGTCAGGTATCTCTATGACTGTCATACTGTTCTATGCGGGCAGCAATGGGCGAGTTGGAGGGGACGCCATGTGTCAAATACATTGGTTTGCCTCACCAAAAAAATTCCACAATGGGTGCAAATATTATTTGGCCACAGGGGAATCTTAATATCGGCGATTCCGAGTTGGCCAGGATACGAGCGAGCCGTGATGGACATGTTTCAGTTTCAGGGGAATCATAGCTTTCACATTTTCATGTTTCAAACCGTTGTCGGTTTCAGTTCATCTAAAACTTGTGCCTAAATCAGCCCTTTACTCGTGCAAACCTGCGTACGACATGCAGTTTCACTGCTGTGGGTATTGCATTATTATTATTATTATGTGAAAAACTGGGATAAGCAAACAGAGCAAAATATTCATATGGCGTTGCAAGATTCCACCTAGTCTTCTCCAGTCACAGTAGCAGACACTTCCTGGATGCTGTCGAGAAGCACGCCAACCATGACCCGTAACTCTTGCTCAGAGACAGTATACGGAGGGCTGAGCATCATGTGGTCACCCTGAACAGAGTCTACCGTGCCCTTTCCTTTGAGGAAATGAACCCCCCTGGCCATTGCTGCCCTGTACACCTTTCCGGAGAAATCAAAAGCGCTGGGAAACGCCTCTTTGGACTTGGTGTTCTTGACAAACTCCACATCCCAAAACAGTCCTCTTCCACGGATGTCTCCAACATGATCGCAGTCTGCCAGCTTCTCTCTCAGCAGAGATTCAAGAAACAAGCCCAGTTCGCGACTCTTTTGCACTAGACCCTCCTCCTTGATGATCTTCTGCAGCTCCAGACCCACGCTGGTGGCGAAAATGTGGTCCTGGTACGTCTGGTGTCCCACAATGTGGCCACTGCCGTTCTTGAAGACCTCCACGACCTTGGGAGACATGAGAACTGCTGCAAGGGGCACGTAGCCTCCTCCCAGGACCTTGGCAATGGGCTGGAGATCGGGCCCCCCATCGTCCATCTCGCTCTCCCAGGCATGGTACGTGCCACACCGTCCCATTCCACTCATGACCTCATCCAGCACAAACAGGGCTCCATACTTGTGGCAGATTTTGCGACAGCCACGAATGTACCCTTTTGTGGGCGGTACACAGCCGAGAGTTGCGCCAATCACAGTCTCGCATGTGAAGCTGATAACTGTGTGCGGTCCCAACTCTTGAAATTTGGCGTCCAGCTCGTCCAAAAGCTGCTGCGTGTACTGCGCTTCGGTTTGGCCATCACTCATGCCTCGGTAGGCAAAACACGTGGAAACCTTGTGGAAGTTGACGGTATTGAGCACATCGACGTATGGCTTTTGCCGCGACTTGAATCCTCCCAGAGACAGAGCCCCCAGAGTGCTGCCATGGTAGGCATAGTTTCGAGAAATGTAGTTGACCCGCTGGGGCTCGTTCTTCTCCACAAAGTACTGCTTGGACAGCTTGAGGGCAGCCTCATTGGCCTCGCTGCCGGAGTTGAGAAAGATGGCGCTGCTGAACGAGCCCTTGGGTGACTCATTGACGATGAACTGGGCAAGTTCGTCGGCCTGCTTGGATCCCAAACCGTGACTCAGAATGTAGGGCAGACCTGCGGCTTCCTGGATTTTCTTGATCATTCGAGGATTGCCATGGCCTACTGCAGCCACAGCAGCTCCTCCACAGGCGTCCAGAACGTCCCTGGCCGCTCCATCTTCTTCAATGGTGAGAACTGTGCCCTTGCCGGCAATTGTGCGGGGTAAGGTCGCGTGGACATCGGTTTGAAATACTGACATGACTGTGGCTGTGGTGGTGTGTCAGAGGGTCAGATTGGAGTACCTGACTGGCAGTGCCGTTTCGTTTATGTACTGTGACACGATAAGGTATGACTAATTGCGATTAAGCTTTGTTATCCATTTAGCCGCCGGCGAAGACTCACCAAACAGAGTCGGCCTAATAGCCGCCCGTTTTCGTTCATCTCTTCTCATCAGCCGGTTCAGCATAAAGGAGCATTTGGTGCCAAGGTAGGCAGTTTCTAGCTAGGATGCAGTTGATTACCGAAAATTTAAAATCAAATCTCTTTCAAAATGTCACGACTGACACTGACTTGTACGAAACTGGGCAAAAACAAGAACATGATTAATTGACAAATAAAGCAGCTCAAAGAAAACATATACAAAGTCTCTAACACCAACTTTCACGTCCTTAATTGATCGTAATTGACTTACTGCTCGCAAGTTCAATGAAATTGTTCCTCGGTCACGTGACCTAACTCTCTCGAACACACGTCCTCGATTTCTTGAATCGTCAGATTTGGCCCGATGGTTTAGTGGTATAATTCTCGCTTAGGGTCACCTGAGCAATTTGCGAGAGGTCCCGGGTTCAATTCCCGGTTGGGCCCTATCTTTCTTTTTTGTTCCTCTTCTTTTGTTTTTTGTTGTTTTGCACATCATCCATCACTGTTGACGCTCACCTGTATGTGGTTACCCCTTGAAAGCTCAATAAAAGCTTATTTCGGAATACGAAGAATAAGGTTTTTCCACCAACGGCTTTTGAGATGCAGAATTTTGTGACGGTAGAAAACGCGTACAGGTCCATTATTACAAAATCGTGTAATGTTTTGGCGTACAAATCGTTCGAGCAATCACTTGTTCAGTTATCTTTTCAATTGAAGAAATTCTGCGAAATTTTCACTTTCGTCTTGCCCTGGAAGAGTACTCTCTGGAATTTCACAAATGCCTGGCTAGCTCAATCGGTAGAGCGTGAGACTCTTAAATGAAAGCAATCTCAAGGCTGTGGGTTCAAGCCCCACGTCGGGCTCACTTTTTTGCTCTTTCACTCAACATATGTGGCCATGGGTCTGGGTACTTGGGTGCATCACATGTGCATATCATTCTGATTTTTTTGAGAAAAAGATGGCAAAAAAATACTGAGGGACAAAAAGAGAGTACAAGGACAAAAAGGTTAGCTCCCCCACAGGGGCTCGAACCCTGGACATTTCGGTTACGATGCTCGTAGTTTCCTAAAAGCCGAACGCTCTACCAACTGAGCTATGGGGGATTTATTCTAGGATCATTTAGAGAGGTTATTTATTGTCGAATTTGGCAAAAGAAAAACTACCCGTAACGGTCAATTGACTGAGACAAATGCATCTTTGGACATCTCTATTCTTTTTATAACATCAGTGGTATTGTTTTGAGGCTCAAGTCCTTTTATACTGGTTCGGGCGATGGTCATTATGGTGTATCGGGTTTGAAAGGACTCTGATTCTTGTTCTACAGTGTCAAATGCTTTTGCCGCTGTCAATGACAAGAATATAAAGAGATCGAGTTTTCCATTCAGCTCTTTTCACATACTCACAGCCACTAGTCTTATAACAGAAAGCGGTTATAAAGAAAATGGCGCCTTAAAAGAAGAGAAATCATCTACAAATCTGAATTAGAAGATGATATTATTGCACAGCATTCTTAACTGAGTACAGATGTAGTCTAAGGTGTTACTAGCTGATATTGGATGTCTTACTAGAGAAAACTGAACAGTTGCAGAATCATCCAAATTGAAAAAGAAGAACACAGCACCAAATGCGATACGAAAGTGAAATTTCTTTATTCTAAAGATAGATATGATCAATGTAAACAGTTTTAGAGCCATCAAGACTCACTAGATAGCATTTCGCGGTTTTTTTGTCAGAATTAGGATATTAACAAACAACTCGTTTTTTAAACAAAAAGTTCAGGCGGATTTAGCTCAGTTGGGAGAGCGCCAGACTGAAGTCATTCTTCGGTCAGAGTAATCTGGAGGTCCTGTGTTCGATCCACAGAATTCGCAATATATTATATTTTTTGGCTCGCCCATATTTTTATGCCCTAACCCTGCAACATGAGAAATGTCAGAGACCACACTCTACACTATACGCACAACAACATCATGGTGAGTAATAGGAGGACCACAAGGGGTACAGATCATACGGCAACAGAGCGTACCGCTGGCTCACGCCTTGTGCGACCGACGTCAACTCCGTTTTTTCCCGCCACGAATCAGCTAACACAGTCAACATTCAACCCCACAAATCCCAAGCCATTTCTACAAGAACTGACGGGCAAATCCGTCATTGTGCATCTCAAATGGGGAAAGACAGAGTACCACGGCACGCTGGTATCTGTGGACAGTTATATGAACCTCCAGCTCGACGGAGCTGTTGAGTTTGTGGACGAAGAAAACAAGGGCGAGCTAGGAGAGGTGTTTATCCGATGCAACAATGTGCTGTGGATCGGCGAAAACCAGGGCGACAAGGCGGCAATCAAGAGTGACGCCATGGAGGAGGTTGTCGAGGCCAAGGAGGAGGAGGTTGTGGAGACGGTCGAGGAGGTCGAGGTCAAGGAAGATGATGTCGAGATGCAGTAATTCTGGATTGGGGTGTATGTATGTATTATATTTTCATTATTCTTAGATGCGCGGAGCAGGGATCAGCTGTGTGTTCTACGGGGCTCGGTATGTAGCTGTTGAGATTTCCGTGCTGAACCGCCGTAATGTCGAATCAATGCATTGTTGTAGCTATAGACATGGGCATGCTAACCAGTGTCAGCACGTTTGGCATGCGAGACGAAACAAGCGACACGCGTCTAGCGACAACTCGGATCAGTGCGTCGAGCTGGTTGGCTTCTGTTTGTGTCCATCCCACAGTTAACGTAGGCACTGGTTCACTCGGTACGGACCTTTTTCGACGCATCTGGAGTTTCCTCTGCCTCAGACTCCGACGAAGAAATGTGGTCCTGGTCGTCGGGCTTGCGCACTACTTTGGCCTTCTTTCGCTGTGTCTGGTCCCGCTCGTACGCGTGCACGCTGTCTGTGACCGAGGGCACAAAGTGGGCGAGATCCGCGTCCTGAAGGGCCTGGAACACGTCGGCAGGCATGATCTTTTTGCGGCCATTGGCCTCCGCCGCAGCATTGCCCGTGCTGGCCATGTACGACACAAACAGCGTCGCGGCTCGCTGGATTGCCGTCAACGCGTCTTTGGAGATGATGGCGTCATCGGGGAGCGACTCCTTGGCGAGGTTTTTGATGGTTGACTTGGGGTACAGAAGGTCGTCGATCGAGTAATTCTGCTTGGCTGCGATTGTGTTGCCGGCCGAGTTGACTGGTTTGAAGTCTCCATCTGCCGTCTTCTTGTGGCCCTTGGGTGGCATGTTGTGTGTGGTTGTGTGGGCAGATGCGTGAGCGTCTCAGGCGTGTTTGAGGCGTATTTCGGAAGCGGTGGCGAACGAGAAGTAGTACGGTAGTCCAGATGGGTGCACGTAAATGTCGTGGTAATCGTCTGAAAAGTGTCGCTGTTTCTGGTGCTGACTAGGGTTGATGTGCAAGGTTTAGTGATGAAAAGCCGGATGTGTTAATTAGAGTGCATGATAAATGAGAACGCGAAAAGTCATGAAAACGTCAGAGGAAAAGGCGGTCAAACCATACAATATGGACCCCCATGTTTCTCCACGAGACCATTATGGCGATATATTCGATATCCACAGGTTTTTTCTAATGGAGATTCCCGAAACTGTCTTTTTCTCCACGTGATGAGAATGGCGATCGATAACTACAGGGATTTTTGGAGATTCCCAATACTGGCCTTGCTTGGCTGCTTGGCTGGTATGGTGCACAAACTACAGCATGTACAGTATCACAAGATTTATCTACTATTCAAACAAGTCATCTCTAGCCAGAGTATTAGACTGAGATGGCAAGAATCGCAATAGCTGCTCCCCAGGCCAAGGTTCGGCGGGGTGCAAGCGACTTGGCAGAATTAGCCTGCAATGGCAAATGTCCAGAGCCAGCGCTGGGAGCTTTCGGGTCATCTGCGGGGCTAACGGCCACAGATCCTCCCTTGTTTACCCTGGAGCCAGAAGAGGCAGGGGAAGAGTCAGCGGCAGGGGAGGAGTCAGCGGCAGGAGGGGGTCCCTCGGATGGGGAGCCCTTGACTGGGGAGTCGGAGACAACGGAGTCGGCGGCTAGGGGGTTAGCAGCGGTGGAGTCAGAGTCTGGGGAGTTCTTCGCCGGAGAGCCCTTGGCTGGGGAGTCAGAGACAGCGGATTCAGCGGCTGTGGAGACAGAGACAGCAGAGCCAAAGACAGCAGATTCAGTAGCTGTGGAGTCAACGGCTGTGGAGTCAGAGACAGCAGAGTCAGAGTTAGCGTCAAGAGAATCAGCGGAAGGAGAGGAGTCAGAGACAATGGAGCCAGAGACAGTGGATCCAGTAGCTGTGGAGTCAACAGCTGTGGAGTCCGAGATAGAGGGCTCAGAGACAGCAGAGTCAGGGTCGGCGGCAGGAGAAGAGTCAGAGACAGAGGATTCAGGGGCTGGGGGGTCAGTAGCTGTGGAGCCAGAGACAGTGGATCCAGTAGCCGTTGAGCTTGAACCCGAGTTGGAATCAGAACCTGAACCAGGGTTTGAACCAGGCCCGGATCCCGCAGCCCCCAACTTGAAAACACTGTCTGCATCATCAGAGTCTTGAGAGGAACTAAGACAGGTACTGGATGTTGGGATTTCAGACGCAGGTCCGGCTGACGTAACAAACAAAGAGGCGCTGTACGGAGAATAAACAACGACCTCGCTGTCAGTGGAAGCGCTATAAGCACTAGCCAGTAGCATATCAACAGTGGTGATGGGGGTAGGAGCTTCGGTACTGTCTTGAACTGAGTCATGTTCGTCTGTGGCTGTGGTTGGTTCTGAGTACGAGCCATGAACAGCTGGGGAAGGAGTCACAGTCTCGACAGCCGTTGGGGTGAAGACATCATCAACGTTTGTCGAAGTTTCTGGGACGGGGCCAGGCATATCGGAGGTCGATGAACTATCAGCTTCCTTAACCACGGCCACTAGAGCTCCTCCAGTACTACTGATGGGTTCAGAAGATGTTAAGGAAGCAGCAGTGGTACCTGTGCCTGTAGCGGTCGAGGGAATCAGAGTGTCGGTGAAGACTGGCTTGGATCCCATCCCAGCAACAACGGTAGATGTACCAGGAGCAGGAGCAGGACCTGTAGTGGATGAATCAGAGGGTGCCGAAACTTCATCGATGTTCACTTCCACATTTGCTGGGGTGCCACTGGGGCTAGTGAACGTCTGAGTACTTACAATGGAGCCTGCGAGGGTTTCAGGGACCAGATCATCAGCGAGGACCAGATCAGATCCAGCTGAGTTGAGGGCTGTCAAAGTACTGGAGAAATACCCTGTGGTGAAGGAGGCAGGAGGGGAAACGGTATCTGTCTCAGTGACTTTTTCAACAGTTGAACTGCCGCCGCCAGGAGTGCTCAATGTCGAGCTATCGGCAATAGAGTTGGTGAAAGACGTGGGAACCAAAGCCGTGGAAACCTGTGTTGAACCATCAACAGTTGAGTTGTTGAGAGATGTGTGAACCAAAGTAGCAGTGTTGCTGGAAGACGAGAATCCCAGTGTAGAACTATCAACAGTAATGTTGTTGAAAGTGGAGAGCAGACCCTTGGGAACGAAGGTAGAGCTCTCATTAGTATAGTTGTCCAAAGCCAAAGCCTTGGGACCCTGTGTCAAGCTATCAGAAGTAGAGTTGGTGAGAGATATAGGAACCAAGGCCGAACTATCAACAGTAGAGTAGCCGAAAGACGTAGGAACCAGCGCTGATTGAGCAACTGTCGTGGGGCCAGCAGCAGAGTCGCTAAAGGACGTGGTAACCAGAGCCGTAGGAACCAGTGTTGAGCTGTCAACGGTAGAGTTGCGGAGAGGCGTGGGAACCTGTGTCGAGCTATCATCAGGAGAGTTGGTGAGAGTCGCGGTAATAAGGGTCGAGCTCTGAGCAGTAGTAGAGTCTGTGAGAGATGTGGAGATAAGGGTTGAGCTATCAGCAGTAGATTTGATGAAAGAGATAGGATCTAAATCCGTAGGAACTAGTGTCAAGCTATCAGCAGTAGAATTGCTCAACGAGGTGGGAACCACAGCTGTGAGAGCCACTGTCGAACTAACAGTAGGGTTACTGAGATAAGTGGGAACCAGGTTAGAACCATAATCCTCGGTGGGCTCAGTACTAATGGGGTAGGTGGAGGAGGGAGATGAAGGGGTTGGCAAGTTGGCAGTGAGATCTGAAATGGGCACCAAAGTCATAATTAGTGCCGTGGCAGGACTCTGGGCACCAGGGAGAACGGAGGGTCTCTTTGAATGTTCCACACTGGAACTTGTTGGAGGGGCCAGTACCACTTCAGCTTCAGAGATTTCCACGCTAATGGGGTTTCCATCAGCACCAGTTAGGGTCCAGGTACCTGGGATGTTGCCTGTCATAGTAGTTGGAATTGTGGAACGGGTTGACGAAGTCGAAACTGGAGTCTCAATGACAAGTACTGAAGATCCATTGTCATCAACTACAGTTGAGGTAACTGGAGCAGTGCTGGCGGCATAGGGAGTAGGTAGAACAACAACCACCGCGGCTTCAGATACATGCACACCAGTGGGAGTCCCTTGAGAGTTACTCAATACAACAACGGTAGTGGGTTTCCCAATAGCAATGTGCATAACCGACACAGTAATCGCCTGAGTGCTTCCTTCGCTATTGGTAGAAGTAAAAGTTCCGGCAGTCGGCTCATCGGTGCGAGTAGTCGAGTAAACATAATTTGTGGTGGGCTTAATGGTTGTCGTACTACCGTCAGGACCAGTGCACTGGCCGTAGCTGGTCGAGTAAGCGCACGAAGAGGTGGCAGTCGTGGGGATACCACAGTTTTCACGCCAATTCTCAAAGTTGGGCTTGAGATGAGAGTATGAAGAAAAGGTGGAGTTGTACATTGCGATACACTGGTTGCATTTGAGAGCATCATCGTTTAATGTCTCGGTGAGAAGTCGACAGACACATGTCCGAAGAGCATTACACTTCTGAGAAGCGCTGATGGCAGAATCACAAGACTTTTTGCACTCGTCAACAGTCATGCCGTTGTCGATTAGCAGACAGCTTCCGGCAATGGTGGAAACACTGTTGGGCTCACACGAAGTGCCGTCTCCGTTAGCAGGCTGTCGTTTTTCAAAGTAGTTGAGGCTGGGCGCAAGAGTGGCTTGAGGGGTATCACAGGGGTGGGGCTGAATAGTCTGGAGTTAGCATTGGTCTGTGGATAGGGATCCCGTGGGTGTTACTTACTTCAGTAGAGTTGTCGCCTGGGGCGAGGTAGCCAGAGAGAGAGGTGCTGGAGCCACTGTCAGTTGGGTTTGTGGGCCTTGGCAGAGCCGAGACAAAGGCAAGGGCCGAAACAACACCAAAAGGTGTCAGCTTCATAGTCGCAGGCTAGGGCTGCTATGTTAGCAGCTGTGATGAGGCGGTAGGGGGTCATTGACACCGTGTATCGAGATACTCACGTTTGCGGCGAGAAGCAGATTGGTTTGGAGTTAGACGAGTGCGATCCATGAGGGTGCTTTATAGAGATGGGCATGGAGAGCCACAGAACCAAACATGGCCATGCTAATAAGCGAGGACCCGGCCAATTTGCGGGCACAGACTTCTTGTTGTTGCCATGAATGACGATATGAAGTCTCTAGGGAAGAGCCGAGACTAGCTTTAGTGTAATGCCCCAAAACGGACTCCCCGTAACCTTAAAAAATCCCCAGCCATGAACATCACAAGCCATTAAACGAGACCAGGCTTTGTCCGTTTTTTTCCTCGTTTGCCTTGTTGCTGGAGAGCGTGTCGACGATTATCCGAGGTTGCCCAGAACCTTACTCCCGGCCAGTTGCCTCTTTGGGTCAACTAGTTGATGAGCCATCATCACTAGCTGGGGCTCGCCTGTTTGTCCCATTTTCCCCGTTCTGTATGTGTGTGCTTTTTCTTTTCTTCTGCTTTTGGGTCTGTTTTATTTCCCGCACTGCTTTTGTGTCTTGTTCCAGCCTCTTCCCTTTGGTGGTCTCGAGTGTTGTGATGTTTCCGTCTCTTTGTGGAGACGGGAAAGCAGAACGAGGGCTTAGGGTGAGGAAGGTGAGCTTGTGTTGGCGGAAACTCGCAAAAAGATTGGGCGTCATCACAATACTTCATTCTGGGCACACCTCTCCTTACTCGCCTTGTATCGAGCGCACATTCAGGCTCTGTGTTTAGCTTAGTCTCCCTCACCTCTTCTCTAGGGAGAAAACGTGACCGCTAGAGGCTAAACTGACTCCGTGCTCTTTGAAATGTTAGCCAAACCATGATGTTTTCTTGGGAGGGCATCCTCCCCACTTGAGCTGGCGGCATTGACATTAGCCAGCAACAATTTCACGACCAGGGCCCGCAGAATGACTGGGTGTTAGGCTTACCTGACTCGGTTGATTTCATCCTAGGTAGCAGGAGTTGCGATTTATTACAAAGGGATGAAAACAGTACCTGACAGATTGTGCGGACACTGGTGGTTTTATAGTGATTTCCGTTCAGGGATTTGGCAGCAAACCTTGTACACAGCAATTCCCAAAAAAGGGAAAAAAGGGAAAAAAGGGAAAAAAGGGAAAAAAGGGGAAAAAATAATAACGAAAAAAAGATGAAAAAAAGAGTGCTGGCATCAGTATTTGAAGTCAGTATGAAAAGTCAGGTTCATAATTGGTGGACATTTTTGTTGCGTCCAAAACGACGTAGTTTTGACGACTAGATGGCATGTTCGTGTTTTTGGGACTTGACAAACATTGCATATACAGCATCAATTAATGGATCATAACTGAAAAATGTGTTTTGCAAAACGCAATGGTAATGACAATTTGGTGATGCCATCATTACCCAACTCCAATGTTGATACCTCCAAGATAACAAATAACATCTGGGTGACGCCAGACAAGATAATAATACCCAATGTGCGAAAAGGAAAAGTACCGACTCTATCAAAATCAGTTTGCTAGATAGGTTCCTGGATAGTACTGTACTCGGAAAACTGGTTCAATATCTGCCAAAACTAGCCTCTAATAACGAGAAACCGCTTTCTAGTGCATACGAGCCGCATGATACTACAGAGTAGTCTAGAAAAACGTCTAAATAGCAAAACCGACGGTTTATACAATAGGAAAGGATCTAAATCGTGATCTAAATTTCTCAAAGACTTCTAAAATGGGGATACGTCCCGCACTGCGTATTTTTAAGTGCAATGGGAGGTTTCATTTATTGCCAAAAGAGCTGGAAAAAAATACGTTTTGAACTGGAGAAAAAGCTGATAACTGCTCAATAAATTATAACACCGTCATGGTACATTAATCTACGGTACTGTACGGTACTGTACTGTACGGTACCGTACTGTAAATCATTATCATTGTACGGGTGATGAAATGAAACTTCAACCACGTTTAGTACCTTGAGTTTTAATAGAGAATTCTGGGTAGGCATAGAAATGGTTCAAAACATCAACAACAACCGGTACAGGTGAAATGGTGGCTACCATTCGTGTGCAAGTTTGAAGACACGTTTTTCTGCTACTTTTCATCATCCAAATAAGGCGTTTCTTCATCCTGTGTGAGACTAGCCCATCAAAAAACGCGAAAGAAACGAAAAAAAGGGCTTTAAAAAACTCATCTTACAAAACCGCTGAACGCCACAAATCTACAAGTACTGCCCCTTTTCAAAAGCAGAGATTCAGAAATTTGTAAGCATACAAAAGGCAATTTCACTGGAGCCTCTCAGCCTGGTTCTACAGAGATTCGTAATGTTCTTCCCAAACCATTAACGCGTCAATGGGAGCATTTTAGTCCAGAGATTCGTAATGTTCTTCCTAAACCATTAACACGTAAATGGGAGCTTTTAGTCCGAAATAGGAAGTCGCCTGGTTTCAAGAGATCTAATTTAGTTCGGTTTTCGACGCCCAAGCTGACTAGCTCTTATCAAAACGATGATACCACTCCGAGTACCTACAGGAGCACAATCTATGCTGGTCATACATAAGCCATACATTAACCACACATCTTTACAGAAGGGAGCAGAAACAAAAAGTACTGAAGGATGAATAGGAATCAACACTTGAGAATAGCGAAATCACATTATTTTTCAAAATTTGTGCGAAAATGCCGCGTTCCCTGAAGCCAGCCCACTGCACCCACTTTTTTCCAGTTTTATTTTTCCAGTTTTTTTCGGCTAGAATTTCTACTTCTCGGCTACTTCTGCATTTCGATTGTAAACTCAATTGTAGACCATTTCAAAATGACGATTTTCGAGCCAGAAAGTCGAGTAAACAACTGAATAAATTAAAATGAGACATGCTACAACTGTATTCAAATCATTCAGATGAAACAAAATATGCTCATCTTCGAATATCATTCCCTTTATAGATTCACACAAGCCGGATAGAACAAAAGCAGCAACTACTGTACTACATGGGAAACAACTCAAGAAATATAATACACATCAAAATAAACAACTCATATATTAGACGACTACAGCTGCAAGAATTGCAAACCCAGCGGACCAGAAAACTCTTTGGTTGGGTACAAGAGACCGAGCTGAATTAGCCAACAATGGATGCGTGCCCGATCTAATTCCATGAAGTTCATCATCAGTAGCGGATCCCCTACCCGTTCCGGAGTCAGAATCAGAGGTTGGTTTCGGAATTTTGCTAGAGCCAGAATCGGAACCAAAGACAGGATCTGGGTCTGGGTTTGACCCGGAATTGGGACTTGTACCAGAGTTGGAGCCAGGGTTGGAGCCAGAATCGGAAGAACCCCCGCTTGAGCTGAGACCAGAGCTAGTTCCCGAGTCGGGGTCAGTGCCGGATTTTGAACCCAAACCCGAGCCTGAGTTGGAGTAAGTGCCAGAGCTTGAATCAAAACCCAAGTTCAAGCCTGAGTTGGAGTCAGTGCCAGAGTTTGATCCCAAACCCGAGCCTGAGTTGGGGTCAGTGCCAGAGCTTGAATCAGAACCCGAGTTCAAGCCTGAGTTTGAGTCAGTGCCAGAGTTTGATCCCAAACCCGAGCCTGAGTTGGGGTCAGTGCCAGAGCTTGAATCAAAACCCGAGTTCAAGCCTGAGTTTGAGTCAGTGCCAGAGTTTGATCCCAAACCCGAGCCTGAGTTGGATTCGGTGCCAGAGTTCGAACCAAAGCCTGACCCTGAGTTGGAGTCAGTGTCAGCATTGAAGTCGGATGTGGGAAGTGCAGAGTTTGAGACAGGGTTAGAAACAGATTCAGGTTCAGAATCAGAACCCGCGTCCGATCTAAAGCCACCTGTGGTCTCACTGCGAACTCCAGAGGAGCCACCATCTTCACTGCTGCCATCCATTTGACTTGGTGCTGTAGTCGTTGCAGGCCTCACTGGTTTATCGAGCGAAGATGTACGGGTAAGAGGGGAACCAGAAACCTCACCACTGACAGGACTTTCATCTGTATCTGTCAACATGGGGATACTCACAGTTGAACCAACGATAGTGGAGGGAATGGGTATCTGAATGGTGGGTGAAGTAGAGCTCAAGTCTTCAATCACAGTAGAGGTTCCTGAAATTGGGGTAGTAGCAAGAGATGTCGGATCGATAACATCTATGAGTTCCAAACCCCCGCCAGTTACAGTGGATGTCATTGTGGCGGTGCTTCCGTCGCTGAGACTTGTCATCACGGCAGCTGTTGAGAGTCCATCAGCACCACTCGAAGTAAAGCTACTAGCAGTGAGACTGAATGTTTCCGGCACGAGAGTCTCGATGATATCTGGTGTAGATGATACAATAACACCATTCCCATTTGGGTTGCTCGCGGTGAAGCCAGTGGTAAGAGTTGTTGGGGGAACAATATTTCCTACTTCAGTTACCTGAATCCCCGTGGGGGCACCATCAGGGCCAGTCAGTGTTGAGGTACCTGCTGTTGGGCCAGTCATTGTTGTTGGAACCAGAGTCTCAACGATAACTTGCGGGAATCCACTCTCATCCATGATCATAGAGGTACCATGAACAGAACCAGTGGCATAAGATGTGGATGGGGTGAGATTCACAGCTTCAGTAACCTCGACTCCAGTTGGATTGCCGTCAGGTCCAGTAAGTGTCGAGGTACCGGCTGTAGGACCCGTGAGAGTTGTAGGAACCAGAGTCTCAATGATCTCAAGGGTAGAACCATTAGAATCAGTGACAGTGGACGTGCCAGGCACAGAACCAGTGGCATACGACGTAGACGGAGTGATAACCCCAGTCTCGGTAACTTCGACTCCAGTTGGGATTCCGTCAGGGCCAGTGAGAGTCAAGGTGCCGGCAGTAGGACCTGTGACAGTTGTGGCAACCAGAGTTTCAATGATTACAACGGTAGACCCACCAGAATCAGTGACAATGGATGTTCCAGGCACAGAACCAGTGGCATAAGATGTAGAAGGAGTGGTCACCTCAGCCTCAGTAACAGCAAAACCAGTAGGATTACCGTCAGAGCCTGTTAGTGTAGAGGTACCAGCGGTAGGACCTGTAATAGTAGTAGGAACCAAAGTCTCAATGATTTCTTGGATAGACCCATTGGAGTCTAGCACTGTGGAAGTGCCCGGCGCAGGACCAGTGACATAGGATGTAGAGGGAGTTTTAACCTCAGCTTCAGTAACTATTACCCCAGTAGGTTTGCCATCAGGGGCAAACATTGTAGAAGTGCCAGCGGTAGGACCTGTATGAGTTGTGGGAACCAGAGTCTCGATGATCTCAAGGGTAGACCCATTAGAATCAGTGACAATGGACGTGCCAGACACAGAACCAGTGGCGTACGATGTAAATGGAGTGGTAACCCCAGCTTCAGTAACCATTACCCCAGTTGGGTTGCCATCAGGGCCAAACATTGTAGAAGTGCCGGCGGTGGGACCCGTGAGAGTTGTAGGAACAAGAGTTTCAATGATCTCAACGGTAGACCCATCAAAATCAGTGATAAAGGACGTGCCAGGAACAGGTCCAGTGGCATAAGATGTAGATGGAGTGGTCACTTCAGCCTCAGTAACCACAACTCCAGTAGGAATACCATCAGGGTCAGTTAGTGTGGAGGTACCAGCATTAGGACCCATAAGAGTTGTAGGAACCAGGGTCTCAATGATCACAACGGTAGAGCCATCAGAATCAGTGACAATGGACGTGCCAGGAACAGACCCAGTGGCATACGATGTAGAAGGAGTGGTCACTTCAGCCACGGTAACCACAACTCCAGTAGGATTACCATAAGGGCCAGTTAGTGTTGAGGTACCAGCAATAGGGCCGGTAAGAGTTGTAGGAACCAGAGTCTCAATGACCTCAAGGGTAGACCCACTGGAATCAGTGACAATGGACGTGCCAGGCACAGAACCAGTGGCATAGGATGCAAATGGAGTGGCAACCCCAGCTTCAGTGACCATTACCCCGGTTGGCTTGCCATCAGGGCCAAGCATTGTAGAAGTGCCGGCGGTGGGACCTGTAAGAGTGGTGGGAACCAAAGTCTCAATAATCTGAAGGGTAGACCCATCAGAGCCAGTGACAATTGACGTGCCAGGCACAGGACCAGTGGCATACGATGTAGAAAGAGTGGTAACCTCAGCCTCGGTCACCACAACTCCAGTAGGAATACCGTTAGGGTCAGTTAATGTAGAGGTGCCAGCGGTAGGGCCTGTAAGAGTTGTGGGAACTAGAGTCTCAATGATCTCAAGAGTAGACCCATTAGAATCAGTGAAAATAGATGTTCCCGGCACAGAGCCAGTGGCATAGTATGTAGAAGGAGTGATAACCTCAGCCTCGGTCACCACAACTCCAGTAGGAATACCGTTAGGGTCAGTTAATGTAGAGGTGCCAGCGGTAGGGCCTGTGAGTGTTGTAGGAGCTAGAGTCACAATGATCTCAAGAGTAGACCCACTAGCATCAGTGACAATAGATGTTCCCGGCACAGAGCCAGTGGCATAAGATGTAGAAGGAGTGATAACCTCAGTTTCAGTAACGACAACTCCAGTAGGAATACCGTTAGGGTCAGTTAGTGTGGAAGTGCCGGCGGTAGGACCTGTCAGAGTTGTAGGTACCAGGGTTTCAATGATCTCAAGAGTAGACCCATTAGAATCAGTGACAATAGATGTGCCAGGCAGAGCGCCAGTGGCGTAAGATGTAGACGGAGTGATAACCTCAGCCTCGGTCACCACAACTCCAGTAGGAATACCGTTAGGGTCAGTTAGTGTAGAGGTACCAGCGGTAGGGCCTGTGAGTGTTGTAGGTACCAGGGTTTCAATGATCTCAAGAGTAGACCCATTAGAATCAGTGACAATAGATGTGCCAGGCAGAGCGCCAGTGGCATAAGATGTAGAAGGAGTGATAACCTCAGTTTCAGTAACGACAACTCCAGTAGGAATACCGTTAGGGTCAGTTAGTGTGGAAGTGCCGGCGGTAGGACCTGTCAGAGTTGTAGGAACCAGAGTCTCGATGATCTCTTGGGGTAACCCATTGGCATCAGTGACGGTGGTCGTGCCAGGAACAGGTCCAGTGGCATAAGATGTAGACGGAGTGATAACCTCGGCCTCGGTCACCACAACTCCAGTAGGAACACCGTTAGGGTCAGTTAATGTAGAGGTACCAGCGGTAGGACCCGTGAGAGTTTTAGGAACCAAGGTTTCAATAATATCCAGGGTCGATCCATTGGCATCAGTGACGGTGGATGTTCCCGACACAGAACCAGTGGTATAATGAGTGGCCTGAGCTACCAGTGTCACCACAACACCTACAGCATTACCGTTGGAGTCGGTGACCACCTCAGTTCCTGCAGCAGGACCAACAACGGTCTCGGGAACAATCGTAGTGATTGCTTGAACATCAAATGGCCCAAAGCTGGTAAAGCCAAGGCCGGGTTTGGGTCCTGTCGTGTACAGAGTTTTTCTTCCGTAGGTGATTGCAGCCCCATATGGGACGCCTTCAGCGTTGAGCCAAATTGAAGTTCCATCTTTCGGACCAATTAGAGAAACAGGAAAAATGGTAACAATTGGTCTGACAATGCCTTGAGAGTCGGTGGTTTTGGTTGATCCTGCAACAGGTCCAAGGGTGTATCCTGTAGGGCCTGTGCACTGACCATAACTAGTCGAATAAGCACACGATGAGGATGCAGTGGTGGGGATTCCACAACCAGCACGCCATATCTCAAAGTTGGCGTTCAGAAGTGGGTATGACGTGAAGGTGAAGTCGTACATTGCGATACACTGGTTACACTTGAGAGCATGGTCATTGATTGCTCCTTTGAGGAAGTCACAAATGCATGTCTGGATACCTTGACAGTTGAGAACGGCGTTAGTAGCTGTATCACAAGACTCATGACACTGTGCAAGAGTCATGCCGTTGTTAACAAGAGAACAGCCGAGGGTGGAGACACGATTGGGGGCGCAAGATGTTGACTCTCCATAAAAGAACTGTCGCTTCTCAACATTGTTGGCGCTGGCTGTAATCGTGGCGTGTGGGTCGTGGGGGTTGGGACAAATGGGAACCATTGGCGCCAAAGGCAACTGGTGCTCCCAAATGTATTGGGAGTAAGAGACATCCATATCAAAAACGGAAAGGCATCTAAGACACAAAAGTTAGTTAGGGTCACAAAAAGGATCACAAAATGGGGAAATACTCACATCCTCAAGGGAATCTCCTCCGGAGACAAGAAGGGCGCAGGCAATGTTGCAGCTATCAATGGAGAGCGTGTTGCCGGGAACGCAGACCGCAAGGCTGGGAATTGCCGGCAGTGCCGAAACGGCGAGTATGGCTGGAAGAAAGGCGATTGGGGCTAGTCTCATTGTCGGGAGGCTAGACTGCGTGTGTTAGACGCGATGGGGGGAAGACGTCTCCATCACAAACGAGCAGCTGTCACAGAAAGCTGCTCAAAAGGGACTTGGAGACACCAAACACAGACACAAAAGCGCCGTGAGGCACACCATGTCACCTGTTTAGTCACAAATACTCACTCTGTGGCGATACCGAGCTCGATGTGGCGCTAGAAAGTGCGGGCCGCAGGCTATATAGATCGGGTTTTCCGCTACCCTCGAGTGTCTACACAAACTCCAGGCGCCGAACAAAGGCCATGTCCTTTAGCGGAAGGCTCACACTCGGTGCTATCGTCATGGGTGGTGAAAGTGACAGTGGTAAGAGAGATATGGAAACCAATTTTCGGGATTTGACACAAGCATAGTTGCTCGTAACCCTAAAGCTTAAACATTAAAAAGCCGCATGAGCGCGTTAGAAATGTAAGGTGCGGCGCCTTGAAACCAAAATAAAAGGACCACCAACACCAACGAAAAAGGTCAAAAAAAAAAAAAAAACACAACATCAGAAACGTTTTTGTGTAGCATTATAGGGATCGGCCGGGAGGGGATGGAGGGGTTAGGAAAGTGCTATGAACGTGGGGGTAAGCGCGAACCCGAGTTATTAGATGATAAGTGCTGTTTCCGGAGAACTTGTGTGCGAATGTGGGGGACGTGACACTGGCTGGTGTATTACTTATTTGTCATGGGCAAAGAAAGAAGCGAAACATACAATAGAAAAAGAGTGCACTAGCGAGCAGGCTAGAACGGTTCCGGCGGGTTATAGGGATATAAATAGTAGATGAGAGTAACCAGATTTATGACCGCGATAGTTGGTGCTTGTTGTTTCAAACTTTAGCTTTTAGCGTCTTTCAAAAAGAGATGGGGGCACCATGGTTGTTTAAAGCACTCGATATTGCCACTAAGCCAGCTAGCAGTGGATTAAGAGTCTTTGGTGTCAGATGACAAGCCACATGGCTTTTTTGGGGCCTTTATCTGTCTAAGAAATCGCCCAGCTCCCTGTTTTGGACAATTTACAACTAGTGCCAATTATCGAGTGCATGAATGAGCCTTAGCTTTTTAACAAGTTTGGGCGGTTATTACGGGTCTACAACTAGTCACTAAAAGCGGGGTATCCAGAAAAAAGGAACAAGTGCCTGACAATGTGCGGATTCGAACAATCAGCTCTTTGATTGCCGCTTTGGGACCGTTTTGTGGAGGATTGGGTTTTGACGGATAACGTGCGTCGTGTGAAGGAAGGAAGCGGTAAAAAGAGACACTGGAGTGAAACAAGGGCCGGCTACGTCATACAACCGGGCCAATTGTGAATCTATCAGCGTTTGACGCGAAAAACGGAGCTACATCACTTGTAATAGTGGGAATTGGTACCATTGTCGATGGTAGTGCCAAGGGAACTAGAGGGCATGCGATGGCCTAGATGCAGCGATGTAGTAGAGGAGACTACCGTGTTGGAAGCAGCCTAGCGGATATTGTGGACAAAATCGCTTGGTAATTCGATACAGTTTCTAGATCAGGTGAATGGAATCCGAGAAAGATGAGAGAGTGCAACTCGAAGAGTTTCGCGATATAATTCAGGTTCGTGAAGTGGGTCTTGACAGATTTGAGATCAAAAAGGGGTTCATTTAAGTGAATAAGGATTCAAAAGCGATTTCTCTAAACAAATTAACAAGTCCGCTTAGCAGAGTCGAGATCCAAAAAGTCCGCTTCGAGACAAAGAAAAGGAAAGAGATGTGCGCATTCCATCCTAGACCTTCCGAACGGAGATGTTTTTCCGCTAAGACACTGGTAGGACGACCTTGAAATGGCTAAAGAAGAGCCCAGAGCAGTCAACACAAAGACAGAGGGTTTAAAGTAACATTTTACGAGCCGGCAAATAGTCAAAAAATCTGCACTAGATTTACGATGGAATTTACATTCCAGCTGGACTCAAAGGTAGGGTCCACAAGGGCACCAAACCGATGACATTTGCTTATGAGATTTGCACGATTGTACGGTACCGTAAACCATTCACTAATTGCAATTTGCAAGTCTTGAAGCTCAAATCTAATCATCTCTTTTCGTATTGTCGTGCTGGTAGTTCCAGCAGAAGATTGAAGTTGAGTTTTGCTAATGGCATAACTGAAAGAAGCAAAAAAGAACCTTGACTGTCCGTGTGATCAACGAACGAATAACAACAATACCACTAAAACTGGACGAAACGTCACTAAAACAAAAGTACCCACTCTAGTAGTCGTAAACTAATTAAGCCGCAGCTATAGGTGGGCCAAAACCATTCAAAATCCCTCTTAGTGCCGTCGATTTAGGCTTGTACATGGGCTATAATAGGTTGCAATACGAAACCTTGCAACTGGAAATCCCCACCAAAAAAAAACTTAGCTTACAACTTCTTTTTGTGGGCCATTTCTGGGGATTTATAGGGTGGCAATTTATGACCTAGACACTTGTACGAACAAAGAGAGCTATCAAATTCTATCGCTATTGTTCTATTCTCCCAAAGTCCATTTATGGCCATTTTAGACCGCTACTGAACCCTGTCGCTTCACCAACTTGCAGTCCAAAGTCATGATACAGAGTTGCGGGATTGCGTATCGCAGGCGGAGATGACCAAAACCGGGGGAACAAAGGCCGGAGATCGGAGGTCTTCAAAAGACCGGATCTCGGAATCCTTCCAAAGTCCGAAAAGGAGATGATAGACAGCATTTTTTTGTTATTATTTTCTTAGAGTCGATTCCAGACTTGGAAAGAATCTTGGCAGTCACGAGAGTCAGCTTGTGGGCAGTCTGTCCAGATTCATTTTGACAGTGTCGACCATGTCTCAGGATACATTCTGTTTCGAGCTGTTTGAATTACATTTTGTCTTGAACGAGCTGCGAAGTGATTCAGCACTCAGCTACAATGTAATCGACATAGCATCCTTTTTTTCTTGGAAATGCATCGCTTTACGTTTGTCTTTCTCGTAAAGCCTCCCAAAACCTCATGAACTCGGACTCAAGCGCCGCTAGACTAGTTAGACCGTGAACTATAGCCTTTAAAACCGTCGGGGGTTCATTAAGCGACGTATTTCATGGGTGACATTGATTCTGCTTGTATCATTTGGTCAAATCTGAAATGATAGGGACTCTGTTGGGCAATAGTGTGATGCAACAACTCGTTTAGAGCTCTATAATGATATATGATAACTCTGAAATCTAGATACAATCTTTGTTTGAGACTTTGCGGAAAGAATCGAGATGCAACGTTCCACAGAGCTTGCTCTATTGTTATACCGCGGGTCTTGAGCAATGTAGTGTTGAGCTTTTTCTATTGCTCAACAATCCGTTTTCTCGGAGTCGAATCAATGGAAACTGATCGGACTGCTCTGATGACGATTGATTGGGAAATTGAGTGTCCGATAAAAGGCCTTTTTTTTGGGTACCATGGTGGAATCCGAAAAGTAAACAGCTTCGAATACCATTAGAATCGACTCCCATCTTCATTTACCAACTACTAAGTGAAACAGCATGAGAGAAGATGGGGGTTCGGCCAATTAAGACAGGGGTTTCCAGCTCAATGTGCAAGGTGAACCGAGTATGAGTTGTCAGTCATGGGGGAGATGGAGTTCTGGATGTCACAAGTAGAATGGATGGTCTGAGTAAACAGTACATTGTGTTTTGGAGGATATCGTTATGCTGTTCTCCATAAAGTGAAATGATACTGTTCGTGTAGTCACTCAAACAGAAACATTAGAGAGGACTCGGTAGTACCGATATAGCCAAAACAGCTTGCTGAATCTTTCGGTTTCAATTCCATGACTGCTGCTCTGATAAGTCTGAAGAAGAGTGTCATACAGTTTGGTGAGAAATGCAGACAACGGCTCAAGAGAAAAGATAACTACTTACTGATTGGTATCATTAGAATCGTGGAGTCATTCTGGTTAGCATGATATAGGCCTCATTTTTGTTGCACTGACTCTACAAGACTTTTGAATCGCCATATACTACCAGTCGAATAAGGTATTTGTTACCCCACACTATGTCCGATTTTCGTGAATTGATTTTTCAGTATCATTTAAACGCGTGATTGGTATCATTTGCATGCTACTAAAGCCCTTGTTAAGCTGGTAATTCTCAAAATACTCATTTATGGCCAGGTCGTGTGATATATACGCCCATATATTACGAGCCCAATAAGGTATTTTGACATTTACCTCAAGTGGGGTTTTATTAAAGAAAGGAAACCAACAAGTGATTGGTGTTGTTGGATTCAGAAAAATCTCACGGTTTATATGGTGCTAGTGGTAGCTTTTAAATGTAGTTCAATACTGAAGTATTCACTGCCATATATTAGCAGATGAATAAGGTATTTTCTCTTTTTCCCCACAGTTTACACGAAATAGAGTTTGTTCACCCCACAAAAAGAACTCGACATGGTAGTGCGACCACTGGGGACAGAACATCGAACAACACAAATAATGACGCGTGACGATTACTAGCATATAGTCAATAACAATCCAACGCAAATGCACTTTTCAGATTTCATCCATCTCAACCACAGCGTTGTCTATGATCTTGCCAAGTTCCTGCCCCACTGACCCCCACGCTTTCCGCAAGTCACGTGACGTATAAATGACGAAATGCCTCGTCCCCACAACCCGCCCCGTTCACTCACGTGAGCCTACCCCGCCGCCCCCCTCATTTTTGACATGCAGAATCGGCGCCCGGACAACCGCACTGTGCGGCTTATCAACAACGTATGCATGAGAAAAGCTTATTTTGTGTATACATTCAGAACTTTGGTTGACTCGGGTTTTTAGGCTTGCAAGAAGTTGATCATTCACACGCCACTTTACACGACCAAATACCGTTGCTACTAGCGATTTCGAGCTAGGAGTCACGTGATACGAGTTTGAATAGGCACACGGAGAGTGTCACGGTTCGATAAACGCACATTTACTCAGGCAGCAAGTCTTTAGCTGAAAAGGCCACACAGAACTACCCCTGCCACAGATTCAGATCAGCTCTCGACCATCAAGAAACATCCATTTTCAAGCACAAAAAGCTTCCACAAACGTCCATTTTCAGAGACCATTCAGTGACTCATAAATCTCTGAATCACCAATACCCCACATCCCATAACCACCTCCCAGCATGTACATACCCTTTATCGACAAGGTCAACGACGCCACAAACGTGAATTTCGACATTGACCGGTTTCTCAAAGTCGTCTTTCCGTTCAATGTCGTGCCCCACACCCCAGATCCAATCCGCCACTTTTTGGGAGGGAGATCGCCTGACAAGCCGCTGCAACAGGCACCAAACGTGTTTCTCAAGAGCTGGTGGACGCTATTCAACTCGTTTACGGGTCTCATTGTCGCCGGAGTAACGGTCAAGTACGGCTCCTACTTTGTGTACGGACGTCATGTGCCTGGACTAGCTCCCTCTTGTGGAGCAACGGCAATTCTCATTTACAACGCTCTCGAGGCGCCTCTGGCCCAACCGAGAAACGTGTTTATTGGCACCGTGGTCTCCTCGATCATCGGAGTGGGAATCTGCAAGCTGTTTATGCTAGGAGACAACGAAGACTATCTGTGGATTTCCGGATCGTTGGCCGTGGGAATCGCCTCAGTCGTCATGTCGCTGACCAAGACCATTCATCCGCCAGCTGGAGCTGCTGCGCTTTTGGCGTCCATCACTCCGGACTTTCGCCATCTGGGCTGGAAGTACGTGGTAGTCCAGGTGATCAGTATGGCTCTGATGCTGGCCGTGGCCTGTCTGCTAAACAACATCCAGATGCGCTATCCCGTGTACTGGCTGTATCCGAGCCCCGCAAAGGTGCCGGCTGTGGTCACGAGTCCGTCTGAGAAGGAGGAGGAAGGTGAGACGCTGGTCATTTCCGCTTCGGGTGTCTCTTCGCCTATTGAGCTGACAGAAGCAGAAGCCGAGGTTTTGGCACGCATTCAGCAGCGGATGACTGACAAGCTGCCGTAAAGGGCGGTGTGACTTTCGCATAATCATGATATATACAGTAACTAATGACGATAATATTGAAAAGTGCATCTTTTTGTTTGAATTTTGCCTCAGTTAGGTCTAATCATAGGGGGGTATCACGTTCTTTCAGGGAGGCAGTGGCTGATATAACGCGTCATGACTGTCTTTTCGAAAATTTAAGGAGTTCATTTTGATCTAAAGTGAATTCCAGTATAGTGCTATTCTGGCTGAAATCTCACAATACGTAATCCACTTTTGCTACAGGGATGCTATGGAAATTCCGAAGAGTGAGTTCGTCTAGAAATCGCGTGATTGGGCTGAATATTCAGTTGGAATAATCATTGTTGGGCTTTTAGTGTGGTTTGTACTGACCTCTACACCGTAGGAAAGTAAATTGCGCTGAATCTCAGAAATGTAAAACCAAACTAAAGATGATAATCTTATTAAAAGGAGTACAAGGTGAATTTTCAGATACAGGCTTGTTTCTAACAGAATTCCCAGCTCATAACCTGAACTTCAACTCATAACCTGTCTTAACGCTCATAACCTCGCTCATAACCTATGAAGAAATTACAACTTTGCGAAAGTAAACAGCATAGTGTACCCACATAGAGATTTAAAACCAAGCTCACAGTTCAGACGTATCTGAAAACTTTTGCAATCGAAACAGATATAGCCTCTCGTTTGACTCACTGTTTCAGATTAATCATGTACGAGAAAAGCAGAAAACAGTTGAAAACAAAAACAGACTGAAATTACCCCAAAATTAACTTTGAAAAGTGCATTCAGTTTAAAGCATTTCTTATAACAGGACGACATCATTTCCCACTCCATTATCTTACATTTACCCCTGGTTTATATAGACCTCTATGACGAGGGAAAAGTGATGAGGTAAGCAAAACTTTAAATTTAGTTTGTCAAAAAAGCATTCGTTGACGATTTAGAACATCTTTATAAGTGTCTAGTGGCTTTTATTTTTTGACAATTTCTCAGTTTAGCTCAATACCTCATACTACATCAACTACATAGTTTCTGTGTCTCCAGTCTGTGCCAAAGTACTCTTTCAGATACCATCAACTAACTACAGTAGTCACAACAACCAAATCAGGAGCTGGATTTCCAAAACTACTCACACATGATCACGTTTAGCCATCACTTTTATTCCAAACTGTTTATGCACATGTTTAATTGAAAATATATGAGAAATAGAGCCACTATTATGTTTGATTGAATGAGAAAGACACTCCGATATCAAAACTGAAACACTAACGAACAATAACATCTCCCATCTCGTAACAGTTAAACCATTCAATCTAGCGGTAAGTCCCAGCAATCTCCATACTCTTTTTTCTAAAAATTATACAGCAGTCTTTTTTAATTAGTTACTGACCCATATTAGATACTCTCATACAACCTCTCATCCATCTCATAATCACCAAACCTAAACTTGATTGTCCCAACCACACCATTTCCACAACTTTCACAACATCCTCAACTCCTCGAATATTCATCTCACAAGAAATCCAAATCAACCACTATATTCACCTCTTCAATCCAAGCCCACTCCCGTTTCCATATCAACCCTAACTGCCAAACTCGCACAACCCCAACCCACACTCCCATTTAGACTCGGCAGATTAAACGCACCGTCATGCACTAAAAAATACTCCTCCTATCTCAGCCCTATCTACGCTCTATCTACACCCTATTGGCACCATGACCATGGCTCTATCCGAGAACTGGAAGGCGCTGCAGGCGTCGGGAAAGGCCGGAGACGCCAAGACGGACGACGCGGACAAGAAGCGCAACCGCACCAAGGCCTGGCGCGCGAAAAAGGCCGAGAAAAAAAAGGACGCCATTGACAGTCTCCAAAGAGCAACTTCGGGTCTTTCCAAGGCTCGAAACGTCGGAAAATCAAAGGTAATCAAGTGCCAGGCGCTGCAGATTCCGCTCAAGGCGCGGCTGCAGAAATCGGACCCGTTGCGGCCGACTTTGGCCAACATTTTGCAGGCTGACGACGCCGGACTGGACAACGCTCTGAGATCGCTGCCTCCGCTTTCGGAGCCCGCAATCAGCAAGTGGAAGCTCGCGCCGGGCAAGTTCATTGCGCTGGACTGCGAGTTTGTGGGCGTGGGGCCCAACGGAGCGCGGTCCATTCTGGCAAGAGTCTCCATCGTCAACTACTACGGCCACGTGCTCATGGACGAGTACGTCAAGCCGCTGGAACGGGTCACGGACTGGCGCACGTGGGTCAGCGGCGTGACGCCCGCCAAGGTCAGCAACGGACTGTCGTTTGCCGAGGCCCAGGCCCAGGTGGACTCTCTTCTCCGTGGGAGGGTGCTGGTCGGACACGCTCTGGCCAACGACCTGTCTGTGCTCAGCCTGGACCATCCGCGGGCCGATCTCCGCGACACGCAGCGGCCCGCGTACTTCAAAACCGTGTGCGGATGCAAAACGCCGTCGCTGAAACACGTGGTCAAGGAGTGTCTGGATCTGGACATTCAGCAGGGCGAGCACTCGTCGGTGATTGACGCGCAGGCGGCCATGCTGCTGTTCCGGGTGCACAAAAAGGAGTTTTAGCGTGCGTCGGAGCGCTGAGTGTGCGAGATAGCTCTTGGGTATGGTGTCACTAGTGCAGTCACACGGGTTTAATGAATTATGATATGTACAGTAGCATGGAGGTGTGGGTAGGATTGGGGGTTGGAGTGCAAAGTGATGGTGCTGTTAGCGTTGCTTTGGAGAGTGTGTTCTTAGAATTCGACATGATATCGTTAGGTGAATGGGTGATGGGTTTTATGAATGCAACTATCTACAGAGTACTGGAGGAAAAGATACATTGCTCTACTCTTCACCCTGCTGGGTTGTCTGAACACCTCTCAGAAGCACTGTTGAATCGCTTGAACAGAGGGATTTGGATGGGTTCAGTGCGTAGGCTTACAAAGAAACAACTCAAGCCAAGACGTCATTTCGAAATGTAACAATGACACAATCTATACCATTCGACTCTCGCTAAAGTGTCCATTCCAACGGTGTTTTCAAAACGCCAATCGGTGCTCGGGTAACCAAACTGGACCAATATCCACATTGTCTTGGTAAAGACATCACCAAGCAAAACGGCTATTTTCGTTTGATAGTCTTCAAATCAGCAAACATCAAAATCAGTTATGTGAGAGTATTACAGAAATCAGTAGCATCCAAGCTTCTAAAAAATACTCCTAACCGGGTATCTCGAGTGGTTTCGACTCTCATCACACACCATGTCTAAAAAAAGAGAGAAAAAAAAAAGTTTTAGAAATATCCACAGCTATCACTGAAAAAGCTCCGGCCAAACTGCTCAACCGCTCGTTTCTATCATATTCCCCTAGTTGCTGATGTCAATTTCAATCACATCATTCCATAGCGAAAATACCTTGAACCAGTAATATATGGAGACCGTTAGTTCTTTTAGAATCAACCCCATGGACACATGAACAAAACCAGCTTAACCACACTATTTTTCTGGTTCTAATGATACCAAATTTGCCTTCTTCCTCTGAGCAATTGTTTGAGAGGTGCCCATATGAATCTCTCTACTCTTGAATATCACCAATCTGAATCAACTGCACTCTCGCGAATTCCCCAGAATTTCTACAAAGATCAAATGGACAATATGAGTTCGTTTTGATTTATTTTGATTTATTCTGTTTTTTTTGTTTTTTTCCCTTCTTTTTTTTTTTCTCCTCTTTCTCATCTCTCGAAACCCTTAAACGCGGCTAAAACCGACTAAAAGCGGTTAAACCCGATATTCAACTTTTATGTCGTCTTTTCATCGGTTCCTAGATATCTTAAAAACCCTTATTTGCGGTTAAAAGCGACTAAAAGCGACTAAAGCCGAAACCACTCTAAATTCAAAGTTCTGCTTATCTAATCATCTCCACTTAGTGAGCTCATTCAAAAGCCGACTCAGAGATGGAAAACGACTAATTCGAGAGTGTATTCCTGGATAGCTCGTCATTTTCTAACAAATGCACTTTTCAGAATCCCGTTAAAACTTCAAAAACGTGTCGAAATGACACGTATACTTGACACGATCATGTGTCTCCAAACATAACCCCATATCAGACGTTTGAGATGTGCTAGGGATATGTGAATAGCACCATTGTAATCCTCTCGTTATGTGAAACACAATCCTTCATCGAAAATAACAACATCTTCTCAGTTACATTTTTTATCGACATGACAGTGATGAGATAGATGCCTTAGTACTCTGAAAAAGTTCAGCTCATTAGCCAACATACCAAGACTAAACTACAGCGCACCCGAACTCAAGATAAATAATTAATGCTATAAATACACGTTACATGAAGCTCTTTTCCAAAACCTCGTTTTCCCAGTCAAACTCGTCTTGTTCGAGGAAATTGAAATCCAGAGGCTCTGCAACCGGCGTCTCCGAACCAGGCACCGGAACCGGCACCTGGGGAGCTCCGCCAGCTGTACCCCGACGAGGAGTCACCTGAACGTCGCGGACAGTAGTGTCAAAGTCGTCCGACATGGGCCGGGCTTCATCCAGCAGTCGGGAGTGGTGGGATCCGGCCTGCGAGAGGTCCGAAGGAATGTCCGACGAACGGTACCCGGAGTACCGGGTATAATCGCGAGAGTTGTAGTCGCGCGAAAACTGCGAGTCGCGAGAAATGCGCGAGTCTCGTCCGTCTCGCTCTGCCTCGTCCTTTGTAAACGACTCGTTGGTGTCGAAGAATGCGTCCGACATGGCCGACGTGTTTCTCAGGTGGCCCACGGGGGCTCCGTCGATTCGCGACACGCCGGAAAACGTGGACATTGTCGAAATTGGCCGGTTGGCGGCAGGATCTAGGGTTGGTACCCTGCTCGCATTATGAGTCGTCGCCAGAGGAACCATGGCCGGGGTCGCGACCTGGGTCATGCCCCGGGATCCCTGGGAGCCCTGGTTGGCGAGAAACTCCTGGACAGTCTGCTGTTCCTCATCGGAGTCGAGCGACTCTGTGAACCGAGAAACGTGCTGCGAGTCCAGCGACACCATGGAGTCGGTCAGAGGTCTGTGGCCGTTGGAGTGGGCCTGGGCAATGGCGTCTCCGCCAAACCGGTCCAGCGCAGCCGAGGGTGTTGCTGCGCGGTAAAACTCCGTCTCCTCGTGTGGCGAAGAGAGTGTGGAGAGGCGCGAGTTACGGTGGTCGAGTTCACGTGACCCTGTGTAGTCACGTTTGGCGTCCATGCCACGTCCAGCCGAGTCACGAGACCCGGGAGCACCCGGATCGACCATTTCAAAGACATGGCTCTTGCCTCGGCCTCCCTCCTCCACCACAACACTGCCCCTGGTACCGTAGCTCTCAATATCGCGGGGGTACATTCGCTCGTCCGAGTCGTCGTCGACAGGGTGATGGAAGGCGTCGTACTGCGACTTTTCGTTGCGGTCGGTGCTGTCCGAGCCCTGCAGGGAGTGGTCCAGGCCCAGATCAATGTCGTTGGCGCCGCGCTCGCGCTCCAGAGCCGCCGCGGCCGCCAGCTTCTTCTTCTTTTTGAGCTTTCGGGTAATGACAAAGCCGTAGAGAAAGTTTGCGAAAATGAGAATGGTGAGACTGCAGAACAGCACGGCCTGCACGACAATGAGCGCCAGACCGGTGCCCGTGGTGCTGATTTTTGTGAGATTCAGCTCCACGGTAAAAGTGAGAATGAGCACCATGGAAATCACACGGATGACGGCAATGGCAATGTTGATCCAGTTGCCCATGATCGTGTTGAACGGCTTGGCCCAGCAGATGAAAATGAAGACCAGACAGTCAATGACCAGCTGGCCGACGACCTGCACCATGCCGTGGCCGTATCCGAGCGCCAGAAACGCGTTTCGGCCAAACGACGCGGCGATAAAAATCACAAAGCACCACCAGTACTTGACCTGGAACTGGTCGTAAAACAGGCCGTACTTGCGGATCCAGGGCTTGTGGCTAAACAGATACTCCAAACCGCCCTTTTCACGCGATGCGTACAGCGCCAGAAAGAAGATTCGCGCCGTGAGCGCCAGCAGAACCAGCGTCATGAGCGCCAGCGTGACCGCGGCAAGTACCGTGGCCGCCCACGAGTCGCGCTGCTTGAACTGGAAGCAGCAGTACAGCACACCCAGCCCGTAAAGCACCAGGACCACACGAACGAGCGTCGAGCCCAGATGGATCCAGTACCGCCGGCGGAAGTTTTCGAGGTTTTTGCCCAGCGGCTTGTACCACCGGCAGTAGACCTCCAGTGCGAGCTTGACAGCCATGATGACCGTCACCGCCGCAGCCATGATGATGCAGAACCACACCAGCACGGTCATGAAAGTGTTGGTGGACGGAATGCTGAGCTCCTCGACGTACGCCTTGAGGCCCTGCACGAGCGAGACTCCTGTCTTTTGTGGCTCGCCGTGGTTGACGGGCGTCGCGCCGGAGCCCATGGAAAAGGTCGCCGTTCCGTTTCCGGCGTCTGTCTCATTGCCGGAATCCTGCCGCGCAAAAATCTGCGCCACGGACGTGAGCCCGCGCGACCCCAGTCCAGCGCCGCGCGACAGCAGGTCTCGAGCCTGGTTGCCGCCCTCGGAGCCGTTGGTCAGCCCGCCGTACATGCCGCCGTTGGTCTGGTTCTGCCGGATGAGCGTGGCCTGCTTCAGCTGCGTCAGCGAGCTTTTGTGCAGGTTGCCGCCGGTGCCGTTGCGGAAGTCGTCAATCTGGTGCTGCAGCCCGTCCCACGAGATGATGCCCACGCTCCAGCCCACGTTCTGGCTGAACGACGAGTACACGGACGGGTAGTTGACGCTCATCATGCCCGCGGTGGCAATGCCCTGGACGGAGTTGAAGAGCTCCACAAAGCCCGGCGCGTGGAAGCCCGGAGCCGGACCCGTTGCCGCTGCCGCTGTGCCGCCCGATGCTCCGTGAGCCGCACCTGCACCAGCTCCTGCGCCAGCACCGCCGCCGGCTCCTCCTCCGGCTCCTCCGCCGCTGCCTGCTCCTCCCGCGCCGCCACCGCCGCCCGCAGACGACGCAGCAGCCGCAGCCAGAGCAGCCGCAATGATGCCCATGGTCACGTACTTGACGGACGAGTTTTGTGTACTGTTTCCGTTACTAATGTCTGTGCGGAAACAGCCGAGATCCTCGCCCGTGTCGGCGTTGGTCAGCTGGATGGTGATGACGCCCTCCAGATCCGGGATCTTGTATGCAATGGTCGCGATCCCGCGCGTGTATTTTTCCGGCACCGCATATGTGTTGCCTGTGATAATGTCGCCGGGCTTGATCGGACACAGCTCCGCCACGTCTTCGTCGCAGAGGTTGACGCTCTGGTCCAGAATCTGCTGGCCGTACGCCTCAATCTTAATGTGCGCCTCTAGCGACACCTCAATGTTGGAGTGACCCACGACATTGTAGGTGACGTTACCCGAGTTTCGGTCGAAAATGAAAGAAAAGTTGGAAACGGACAGCGGCGAGTCCTGCTCCGAGCACGGATACGCTCCAGTGGAGTGCAGGTTGTCGTCGGCCAAAGCCGTTTGTATGGTCCAAAAGCCCCAAAAAAGGATCCACAGATAGATCATGGTGGATTGCGGGGGTTGGGTGTGTGGCCACGGTCGTTGTGAAAGTCGTGCGCGCCGTTAGCTGTCGGAGGCTCCGAAATTTGCAATTTTGAGGGCCTAAATGTGTGGTTGGAAAGACAACATGATGTATGTAATTTTACCGTTGGCAATTCGCTAATTAGAGTTGGATGCAGCCCCTACCCTCGCAGATGCAGATGCAGATGCGGCGCCGCCAGCAGGAGCAGGACGCAGGATGCACTGCCGCGGCCAGATGCAGCGGCGTCGGCGGCGGCAGCAGCAGCGGCAGATGGAGGCAGATGCACCGTGTCGCAACTCCGCCAAAAAGCGCGGAAAATGCACTCAGGTAGGCCAGCGCGGTCCCGTAGCCGAGGGCAGTGCCGTATCTTCCAGAAAAGCGCAAAATCACCCGTTAAAGAGTACTTTTTGCTGGTTTGAAAATAGCCAAAATCGTTGCACCAGCCAAAACCTTGTTTATCTAAGGTTACAACCTTAAATTAGAACCTGCCACAAGAGGCCGGGTCTGGGAGCAGGATAATGTGATAAATGTCAAAAAAAATCTGACCCGGAAAATAAAATAAAATGAATCAATTAAATGAATTGGATAATTAAAATAAAATAAAATAAAATACTGAAAATAAATGAGTTTCCACAGGGATAAATTGCCAAAAATGGATTTCGAATGGGGACAGAACTGTTGATATTTGTTCTTTTTGCTGGGTATTTTTCCCTGTTTTTTTCAACATTTATTTTTTTTCGCCGTTTACACAGCTACTATTCGGACAAAATCATAACAGCTCCAATAAATTCGCAAACCCATCACACATACCTTCATCAGGTAGCAACGACCTCGCCGCATCGGGTGCACCACTTTCTGACCCAGTTTAGACCCCACGCCATTTTACAGGGGCTACCCCTGAATCTCTAGAGACTAGGGTAGCGACAAGGGTGGTGCCAAAAACCGACCCTAGAGTATTATGACTAATCAAAGACTACCAGCACGCGGAGAATACTCTGGAGATGTTTGTACAAGTCGAACGGAGTTCATAAAGTGAAAAGCGAGGTTTTTATAGGATAAACAAGTTTTCGGCTGGGGTTGGGTTATTTTATTTGGATGTTGATAAAATCACGATAATATTTGCAAATAATATTTCACCATTTTGAGAAAAACGTTATTATAAGGTTTGTAGCCAGAACCTTGATTTTGGATAAAAAAAGTTTTTGAAAATAGTTTATTTCTTGCACGATAAAGATTGCTTAGTAAGTGTCGTATAAGGTTTGGCTGTCATTTACTTACTAAAAAAATATGTTTGAGATGATTTAAAAGAGATTAAAAGTGCTTAAAAAAGAATGAAAATGAATACAAGCAGTTGTGTGAGTGAAAAGTGACCAAAAACGCCTTTTAAAAAGCTTTGAAAAATGGGTAAAACCCAGAAAAGAATTCAGAATCCAAAAAAGCAAAATCCAGTAGATCTTATCCAGCCATGCAGATCTCAATGAGTCTGGATTATTTGATTTTTAGAAAATTGGAAAAAATCCAGACAGGTTCAATTCTCCGGGATTCGATCATTTGCTGGCTAGTTATGACGACAAAAAATCCTAAAAAATCGTCAAAAAATACCCAACGTTTTTAAACCCACCCTTCTCCTCTATTCGTTGACGTCTAAACTTGCCTTACAAAGTTTCGATGAAAAAAAGCAACATTTCCTGAAATCCAAAAGAAAAAGGAACCAATGGGGTTAAACGAGATCTGAAACACGTCTTGTGATCTGGGGGCGCTTGGCTCTATTCTGGAATGTGATTTGGCCCCATAACCGAGATACTTGTGGTTTTCAACTCCACACCAATTCTTCTTTTTTCTTCCACACCATGGTCATCGAATCTCGTCTGTAAACAAACGAATACGGACGCAAAAAAACGCTGCTGAATTCCACAATCATCGTCTCCAAATTCGGCGCAAATGGCTTTTCTGAGAAAACGCTTTCCTGTCGTGGAAAAAAGGAAGCAAAAATTCAAAGTTTTTTTTTTTTTCTGAGCGTCTCGGTTGGGGAGAACTACCACCATAGATAAAGAGGTCTAGAACGGGGCTGGGAAGGATTGAGAGAAATCTGAAAAGTGCATTCAACTGGTAATCACGTGATGGCCACCGTGTCGTTGGTTTTCGGCCGAAAAGATCACTGGTCGCGAAGCTGGCTGCTCTCTCTTTCGGGGATAAGATTTCTGCATTCTGCATGGAAGCGCAAATGCAAGGGGCAACTGAAAATCCCACAGCAACGTTACGACGGATCTTCCAGAGGTGGGTCGTTGATACGCGGCCGAGGCACGTGGCAGCGGTAGTACGGGGTCGAAAAGGCAATCTTTCGTGGAGCTGTCAGAGCGGGGAAGGCTGAGCCACGTTTGGGGTTGGGGGGCTCCAGGATGACGTGTGCTGGTGATATCGCAATTCTGAAGAGTGTGTTCTACTCGGCGCGGGCTGCTGGTCACAATGGTGGTAGTCACATCTCGTTAGCATGCTGGATACTTTTAGTAGATGGACCAGTGGTGGACTGTACTCTTTTTAAGAGGCTCACTGGAAACAGGCTTTGTTTTTTAAGCTGAGAACTCGAGAGTAGTACCGTTGGAATCGTCTCGTCATCCTGCGCGGAACGCACTCTTCGAAATTTCATTAGTTGTCTTCTGAAACTAATAATTTTGAGAGTGACCTATGAGTGAGTCTCAGTGAGCCTGCGACTCCCTAAAAGGCCCTATACTGATCCCTAAAATCGCCTTTTCTTCGTGGGCTCTTCTTTTGCGGTTTCGAATTCACCAGAATATCTCATCTTCAGCTAACTCAGCTTTCTCATTATTCGACTAGTGCCATACTCTTTAACCAACTATCCACCCCAAGAAATCTAGAGTCGCTATAAATAATTATTTTGATAGCGCAGACAAAAATCCCAAGAGTGCATCAGTTTCAAATTTCAATTACGAGTATATCTGTACCACTCACATTTCTGTAACCGCCGCCAATACTTTTTTAGCCGCCACCATAGCCTTCTTGTCAATGATAACTGGGATTACGGAATCTACACCATGAGGTGTAACTTTAATCGAGTTTAAGGTTTTGGTATTCTGAATTGAAAGGTATGAAAATAAATGTTTTGTGCGTAGTTGTGGGTCTACTGAGGATTTGGAAGTTGTCAAGTTTAAGTGGGGTATCAGCAGTTATCATGAAGCAATTTATTCGTTCGGAAGAGATATAATCACAATTTCTCTCAGGATAATTTTGAAAGTCGCGAAAGTCGCGGTTAACCTTTCACATTACTCCCAACTACACTTGAGCCTGCTTTTAATCAGAACCAGCTAAACCCCACCATCAGACATTCAATCAAGCCCCAATCACTACCAGTCGACGTGAAATCTTCTCCCAAATCAGACGCACTTTTCAGATTCGTCATATCTCAACTGCACCTCCTCGAATTCATTAACAAACCCCACAGCCCCGAAATTGGTCCAAAATGCACAGGTACGCCTCTCAATCACACACGGCATACAGGCAGTGCTCTTGGCACGTTTCCATGCCGTCATAAGTGCCACCGTATCTACTGTCAGGAATACGGATGTTATCAATCTGACAAGTCAATCTGACCAGTCAATCTGTCAATTCGATTTGACAGGTCAATTTGACAGGTCACTTTGACACGTCAATTTGACACGTCAAACGGTGCCTTATGGGGTTTTATTGAAATAATCCAAGATACAAGAATTTTGAAAGCTGTATTCTTGGTAAAATTCAATTGCGCATCGAATGGCACCAAATAAACCTCCTTAGACCCTCTTGGAAGACGTAGAAATACGGGTACAAGTCGATGTCAAAATACGGTACTAATTATTAAGGTTTTCAGGGGGAAGGTTTGACGGCGTAACCGAGACAACCCTGTTCTTACCCCATGCAGTTGGATATTTGGGGGGTTGTTTTTTGGAGATGGTCAGATTTTCGGGGGATGTAGATGACTTGGTGATATGTGAGTGGTACCATTGGACTCAGAATTGGATTTTGTGCACGATGCACTTTGCAGAATGTTTTTATCAGCTTTGTAGCAGATTTTAGTCAGAGTACTAAATGGATCAATACTGGAGAATCTTGTTATTACCCCTGAATCAGAGAATGTGAAATATATTATTTGGCCAAAGAAAAAAAAAAAAAAAACATGAGCAACTTTTGAGGTTGATGAGCAGGTGACTGTGAGTGCACTTGGCTTTTGTTGGGCTTGTTTAATCATTATTTTTTGTTGTTTTCCTATTTCTGGATATCTGTTTTTCCGCTTTTTTTGTGATTTTTTTTTTACAATCCCAAAACCAAACAAAAAAAACTGTTCTTTTGGCTCAGCTTTATCTTAGGACCGTCTGTCAGATACGCAGAGCCGTTTATGGGGATATTGACCTTGTGATTGCTTTTGTCAGGGTTTATAGTCCCCTGTGTCACGTGATTACAAATGCTTATTTCGAAGATGCCATAAAGTATCCAGTTCAACGGGTGAATATCAACGCTGGGAATTGGAGAGAGTTTGTATTGGAAAGCTTGGATAGTTGGGAGTAGAATGATACCAATTACGGTGGCATAACTGAGTTTGTGATTATGTAAGCGTCGATTGTTGATTTAGATAGAGATGGAGGTGTAGGGGCAGATTGGAGCTGTGAATACTGAGTAATTAATTTGCTCTCAGTTTTCTCCTTGGAACGCTCATTTTGGATGTCTTTTTTGTTGATACAGAATATGATACAGATGAGGATATAGGTTCTCAGATGATCTAAAAAAAAGGATATTGGTCTGATGGTGTTGAATTCAATGTTGATGGAGTTTGAGACTTGATTCAAGTCTCTCAGGAGGTGGCACTTGTTTTTTGTTTTATTCAAGTTCTCTTTCTATACTACTATTGTCATTTTCAAATCCCATATCAATGACACCAATATGAGATCTAAAGAGTTTTGAAAGTACTTTTTTGTCATCTAACTAGTATGCTAACTGACTGATCACCCTCGTATACTCATTGTTCAAGACTTTGGTGGTTACAAATTGATAGTGATTGTTCTTTGAATCGATATACACCATACCAAACTTCTCTCGTCTCTATTGGAGGAACTTGATCCTGTACATGAATATAACTCGGTGATAAGAATGGTTTTCGCCACAACAGTAACTCTTTCAATATTTCTCTGGATAATTGGAATTTTGGCTGATTGAACTCGTTGTTAGGTTCAATAGATTCCAATCAACATCTTCATTCAGTTGACCCAAAACAATACTGAAAGATATTTCCTTTTTTTGACTTGGAGAATTTTCGATCTGAAAGAGTTTGTAATGAATCTGAAAGTACCGCAGCTATATTGTTATACTTCAAAAGTCGGGTATTGTTTTTATCAGACTGTTAAAGCTGAATCGTGAGTGAGATACTGATACTTTCCATAGGAACCTTCATGGACCATTCAAAAGAACATATCGGGTGTCATATAGAAATTCCAAAGAATACATTCGACTCAGAATTGAATTCTGTCACTATTATCACTTCAAATAATTGCTTTATCTACTGTTCTCTTCCTTGAAGACTGATATATGCTTCCTGCGTATCTACAGTCATCTTAATCATGAGATTTACAAAGTTGTAAGAAAATCAGAAGTATACATCTTGCTCCAAAACACCAACCAACCACAATGGCACTGTCCGTTTTCTGTTTCCAGTCATTCTCCGTTTCCCAATCATTCGTTTCCATCTGTTCCCTCCAGCACTTCTACCCCCGTCTTCTGCTCATTAACTGTACCTAAACTCTCCACAATCTCGACACTCTACAACCACTCCGGCTTTCCACTTTGACTCATGCATTACCCGTATATATCCATAGATATCCACATATCTCCCCTCGTCCACACCGTCTAACTGGCAGCAACCTTCTGACCACCCTCGGCAACAGGCTCGTCCACAAAAGTAGGCAGCTGCTCATGCTCCAGATAGCTGGGCACGGCGTCGCCCTCGGCAGCCTCGTACTCCAGCTCCTCGCCCAGAGCCTCCAATTCAGCGTCGAGCTCGGACTCGGAAACGTCGTCGGGCACGTTGTAGTTGCGCGACATGGTTTCCTGGATCTCCGCCGAAATGTCGAGCAGGTCCGCCATCTCGTCCTGCAGGTCCTCGATCTTGTTGATGTTGATCTTGCCGTACTGCTTCTTGAGATCCTTGTTGGTCTGCTTCATGACGTCCACCGTGACCATGACGTTTTTGAGGTTTTCCGTGGTCATCTGCGCCTGCTGCATGTTCCAGCTCTGGCTCTGCAGCTGGTCCTTTTGCGCCTCGATCATCTTGCGCTGTTTGAGCACCTTGAGCGCCTTTTGCTTGATGGCGTTTTTGCCCGGTCCATCACGCATTTTCGACATTTTCTGCTGGTACGCAGACAGCTCCGCGTTGATTTTCGACAGATTCACGTCCAGCGACGCCATGCGGCCGTCGATCGAGTCCACGGCATCGTTGAGCGTCGGTTTGGGCGCCTTGTTGCCGCCTCCAAAAATTCGATTCATGGTGGCAATGTGGAGAAGTGGTGAACTTGGAACTTGTGCATAATCGGGTAATCTTATTTGGGCGAGGTGGGTGGTGGCAACGGGAGTGTTGGAGGTCTGTTGTGGATGAATAAAGCATACCGTTAGTGTCACTGAGCCATACGGAGCAGGATGCGTCTTTCAGAATCTTCAAAAAACGGCGTGTGGCGTGTTCTTGATGGATGTCTCTGGGGGGGGGTGTTACGGTAGGGTAACAGGGGTGGGAATAGGGATCCAAATGAAAGTCAGAGATGTGTCTTGGAGTTCAAGTGGTAATTGGGTCTTGAATTGGTCGTGAGTGGTTGTTGTTGTTGTTGATGTTGTTTGTGGTGGAGTTTTGGATGTTTTGTTTTTCCTTTTTTTTCCTGTTTTTTTTCCTTGGTTCTTTTATCTTTTTTTTATTCCTTTTTTTCTGTTGTTGTTCCTCCTTCTCATATCTTACCTCCAACAATGTCACGTGACTTCCTTAAAATCCTTAAAATCTTCCCTACCATCCACTCTCTTGAATCTCAACTGCCCATTGAATATTTCCAATCCGGTTGTATCTCCCTTTGAACCGAACCCACCTGAGTTTCCCTAATCCGAGCCTGCTCTCGAATAATTGCCAGCCCCGATTCTCAAGAAACGGAATTCCAGAAGATTCCAGAACCAGCCAAATGGGCTCCGAGAGAGCCACGGACCCCTGCAATAAACCGCCTTGATGAACACTCGTCCATACTCTCTCTCAGCCCATTTCTCGCTTCCGTCAAATGCTCGGATGTGGGAGGAGTACATAATCGGCTGCACCTGCATGTGTCTATTGCCGACATGGTTCCGGAGACAGATTTGGCTGGGGGGTTGTGGGGCCAGGGGCGGTGTTATGATGAAAATGAAAGCACCAGTGTGATCAGGGAGTAGTCGAGAGTGTGGCTGTTTTTCCTATTTTCCCGTAGCTCGAATATTCGGCAATCTGGACCCATGTCCGTGGACAAATAGTCTTTGCAGGTTCAACCAGAAGCAGCACCACTTCACAAGGGCTTGATCAGCTCAAGTAAAGTGACACCAGGATTGTAATGTGCTTTTGGGGCGCTTTTCAGGCGCTTTTCAGGCGCTTTTCAGGTCACAGTAGACGTCACGTGACCCACCACCTTCTCCCACCTTCCACGCTTAGTAACTGTTGTCAAGCGTTTCCTTCCACAGCCAGAAACGGTTAGTCACACTTTAGCCTGCGTGTGCGTCCTTCCTCTCCCACTGCACCGGCGCTTATAAACAGAGTTTGCGCACAGTCATCCCAGCCGACTGGGTGTCGGACCAGAGACCGCCTATGGCGGATGCGCTATAAAGGACGGTCTGTGGCGCTGCAGAAAACAAGCCCCAACATTTGCGACACCACGCCTAATCGAAAAAAACAGCGAACCCAGGCTCTATTTATACAGCCCGACCTCCGTTTGTGTCTCCAACCCCCCCACACGCAAAAAACACAAAACCCCCACACTTACTCCCGGGTATCGTTTTTCCCACACAAACCTAATTCTGAAAAGTGCAATATCTCCAACCAGAGCTGCACAGCACGTTTCATCACCCCACATGAGCCAGTTTTCCGCAATTCCCGAAGCCCTCGAGGCGTTTAGTGAGTATCTGCGAGAAGCGGGGATTTCTTTTGTGTGACGTGGCATAAACGCCGGACCCGAACCCACCACACGCCGGCTGTGATCCCCACACGCCGAGAGTGAGCTGATCGCGCTCAATGAATGAGCTGATCTGAGTCTGATCCGGTGTTTGTGTAACCAACGCACTGACGTGTCATCTCCAGATAAACCAAGGCTATCGAGAAACAGCACAGAGAGCACAAACAGCCTGAGAGGGCGTCCCCGGACAGCACTAACACAGAAAATGGAGAGTTCCTCGTAGTCATGGACGACGAGTCCCGAGAGAACGAGGGAGACCTCATCATCGCGGCCGCCCAGACCACCACAGAGAAAATGGCGTTTCTGATCCGCCACTCGTCCGGCTTTGTGTGCGTGCCGCTCTCCAACGAGCTCGCAGACAAGTACGAGCTCCCCTACATGGTCGCCAACCGCACCGACCGCCACGGCACGGCGTACACAATCACCTGCGACGCTATTGAGGGCACCACCACCGGTATTTCTGCCCACGACCGTGCCCTGACTGCCCGAACCCTGGCTGGACCCGGTACCACTGCCGACGCCTTCATGCGTCCTGGTCACGTGGTGCCACTTCGAGCTGTGGACGGAGGCGTGCTCAAACGACGAGGACACACCGAGGCGGCAGTGGATCTGTGTCTGCTGACCGGCCAGACCGCGGCAGGCGTGATTTGCGAGATTGTCCGGGACGAGGACGGCCTCATGGCGCGAACCGACGACTGTCTGGAGTTTGCCAAGAAGCACGGCATCAAGGCCATCACCATTGACGACCTGGTCAAGTTCCGCGAGTCCAAGTAGGCGTCAGGGACACTTTCAGGGGACGATGAGATATATATATACGACGTAGGATGTACAAAATGCATGAAGTAATGAGTTTGCGAAAGTGCGGGGTGGGCAGTCTTGAACGTGAAAGTTACTGCACCAGAGTGGGTATGAGTTTCCGCAAGGTCAGAATCGGGATTCTGAAGAGTGCGTTCGATGCAGAATGAGATTGCGAATATACAGGGTTTTCTCTCTTTTTTGAAGCTCTAAAAACCATTTATTTAGCGTGCTTTTTTGAAACAAAAAAATGAAGGAAAAAAACATCGTCACTTCTAGGTGGATTAAGTGAAACTGAATATGGGGTACATGATGCATAAGATACGACTTGTGGGTGGTTCTCAAAAGAAACGAGTTTTGATATTTTCGATTTTTGGAAAAGTGGATATGATGCAATATCATGAGACAAGTACGAATATCTTTTCAAATCATTCATAGAGTCATTATTCAGCCCTGTGTGGTCGTTTCTGTTATTTCGTATTCAGGCCCCGATATATGATTGACAAAAATAATCATCGAGAAAAATGGATGGTTCAAATAAACACTATAATACACATACAGAGATGAAATTCAACACATCAACATCTTCACCTCTCTACATCTAGATTAGTCTAGATTACACATGCCATCTATTGCAAATTATGGACTTTGAACGACCGCATCAACTGCGACACACGTCCAGAACTTCATCGTCGTTCAAGCGGTTCAGACACTCCGACCCGCTACTTCTTCTCCTTCTTCTCCTTCTTCTCCTTGACCACCTCCTTGACAGGAACCCGTCGCTCAACAGTTCCCCAGGAAAACTCCCGCTCGGGAGACATGAACTGCTTGACCACGTCGTCGGTGGCCTTGGCTCGGTTGGCCTGGAAGTTGGCCACAAACTGCTGCAGCACGTCGATGCACTTGGCCTTGAGCTCGCCGGTCATGAGCTCGCCGCTCTTGTAGTCGTCGTGCAGCTTCTTCAGCTCCTCGTCGTCCTCCAGGAAGAAGGTCAGGTACTGGTAGGACACGTCCACGTCGGGATCGCCGCCAAACTCCTTCTGCTCGGCCAGAGTCGTCTTGCCGCCGCTAAAGGCGTACTTGTTGATCTTCTTTTTGATCTGGTTGGCAGTGTCGGTCATGAAAATCGCCGAGGTGTCGTCGGAGGCCGACATTTTGGTGGTGGAGCCCTGCAGCGCGGGGAAGAACTTGGCGTGGATCAGCGACGGCTTGGGGTACTTGAGCTTGGACGCCACGTCTCGACAGACCCGGAAGTAGGGGTCCTGGTCAATGGCGCAGGGGATCAGGCAGGGAATGTCCTTCTTGGTGCCGAAAATGTGCGGGAACGAGTTGGAGAAGGCGGTGGCGATCTGGATGGACGCAAAGTGCACCTTGCCGATGCAGTCCGAGTCCTGGAAGCCAAACACGGCCTTGGCGGTGGAGGTGGTGATCTGCCGCGACACCCGCACCACGTTCTCGTAGAACGGACCGCCCATGTAGTTGAGGTCCGAGAAGATGAAGGTCTTGTTGAGGTCAAAGCCGCAGGCGATAATGTCCTTGGCGTTCTCCACGGTGAACTTCTTGACGTCCTCGATGGAGAGCTTGGGCTTGAACAGGAACTTTTCGTCGTCGGTCAGCTCAATCACGAGCGGCACGTCAAAGACGTCCTGCAGCCACTTTGTGAACACAAACGGCGTCATGTGGCCCAGATGCATCGAGTCCGACGACGGGCCACGTCCAGTGTACAGGAAAAACGGCTTTCCCTGCTCGTAGCGGTCGAGAATCTTGGTGAGGTCTCGCTCGGAGAAAAACACACCTCGCTTGAGGAAAATGTGCGGCTCGTGGCCAGTCACCTCCGTGAACCGCAACAGCGTCTCGTCGGTGATTTTGCGGGTGCCAAAGTTGGCAATCAGCTTGTCGTAGTCAATGGCCTGCTGCTTTCCCTCCTCGTCAACGGCTCCCTCAACGTCCCAGGGCGTGATGTTCTGCTCCACGGCCTTGCCCCCGGCGATGGTGGTGGCTTCCAGCTGCTGCGCGACTTCGGCGGTCATTTCACTCATTTTTGGCAGTGTTATTGTGGTGGTGCTAGCACTGAGTGGTGTGTGTGGTTGAGAGAAGCGGTGTCAAATTTTATGCACGTGAGTCAGAGAAAGGTTAATTGGTGGTGGGGGGAGCTGGTGGGGGGTTACAGAGAAAATAGTGGTACCTTTGGATAGCTGAACGCGGGATTAGTGTCTGGGGCAATTCTTGGAACGATTAAGCAACTGTAACAGCCATTTGAAGTGTGTGGTTGAGTTATCTGGGTGACACTGTAATGAAACTTTATTTTCTTCATCACAGCGTTGATGCGTCTCCTATCGAGAGCTGTCTAAAACGTTTTTGAGGCGCATTCTGAGAATGTGAAAAGTATCAGTGTAGTCAGCTTGAAATGTTGAGCAGAACGCACTTTTCAGAATTTTAATAACATCTCTACAACGCCATTTGAAGGGACTGTGGTTTGGATCAATCCAAGCTAACTCTATCCGACTAGACTCCGCAACAAGTGGGGTAACGATCATAGCGCAAAGTAGGTCCAAATTGAAGCTAGAGACGAGTCCGTTTTCGTGGTGTCGTTCGTATTTGACGGGTGATGATATCAACCCCAGGAAATTCAATTTTAATGATATTTCGAAATAAACTCGGGTCGACAGATTTGCAGATATGAATTCATTGATGGGTATATTGATGATTGCGTGTCAAGGTGGTTTTGTTTGGCTATTTTCCTCTTCAGATCGAACTTGAGACGTTATTCGGCCGAAAAATGGACTTTTGAATTGTACCATTTGGATGTGCAGAAGAGATGTCTGTTGAAAAGGGAAGAGTCTGGATAAGTCTTGGAGCCGTCCACTGGTTGAAAACCGTGTGATATTTCATGTTTGAAGTGATACTTCTTTTCATCAGTACTTTACGTCTTTAATACTGGTTTCACTTGATTTCCGAAACCAGATCTGCCGTTGGAGGTGTAGACGTGTATCTCACCTATTTTGGGTGTTTACAAGCAAGTTTTTGAAATAATGTCTTAGAAAGTAGTTTATTACAGAGTGACTGACCCAGATGTTGTTCGAGATATCTACAGCTCTTCTTCTTATACTGCTATCAAGTACAAAAACCTGAGAATGTAGTAATAAGTATTGTAGTACAGTCTACAACATATTCCAAGAGCTAGAGAAGCGATAAAAGTCTTGACTTGATTCTTTTATGACTGGAAACAGGGTGGAATGATTGGCCAAGTTATCGTATTCTTGCTCGTGAAATTAAACGGGATTGTCTGGACTTGAAGACCACCTAAATTATGAACGGAAAAAAAGGAAAAATAGAAAATTAAATTAAATTAAATTAAATTAAATTCTCAGGGTGCACTCAGTTGATGACACAGTTGATCTACAAATCAGTTTTCTGAGGCTTCGCTCCAATTACAAATCCTAGAAGAAGAAAGTACTGTTCCGTCATACCATAGACATGCTCTGTTACCAACAAAATGAACGAATCAATGAACTGATGAGAATAAATAAAATACCAAGGAATAAAAAGCGATTGTGGTTTGGTAGTGAATGTGAATGTGTGTTGTAATGTCGTGTTGTAATGTCGTGTTGTAATGTCGTGTTGTAATGTCATGTTGTAATGACTTGTAAATGTCTGTTTGTAGATGATGTGATTTCTTTATGTAGTGTAGTGTCGTATCTCAAGGTAATGTGATCACTTGATGGAATGTATGATTGTAATTGTGTGCTCTTAATGTAATGTATGATTGTAGTTGTGTGATCTTAATGTAATGTCCGATTGTAGTAGTGTGATTGTAGTTGTGTGGTAGTTGTGTGATTGTAGTTGTAATCTTATGTCATCACCATCGGAATTCGCTGAAACGTGTTGTAGATGAGTCTTCAATGGCCTGAGGTTGATTTCTTGCCAGTGGATGTACTGGAACGTCGTATGTGTCCTGAAACACTCGAAACGACTTCATTAGGACTTCTCACAAGGTAGTGAGAAAGTTGTGAGGTCCAGGACACTTTTTTTCGTGTTCTTTGAGTTCGTCCGCTCGAACAGTGTCGTTTTCCGTAACGCAATAGTATACTGCTGCCATTTTGATTGCTGTGAATGTGTGGATGTGTGGTTGTTTGTGGATTTACAGCTGATTCAAACGTGTTGAAGTGTGTAAATGGGTGAGTGTTGAAGTGTGGCTGATGAGAATGTGAGAGCGAAAGAGACCCCGCTTATATACCCCGCTACGTGCACAGAAATGAAACTGTTTGTTTTTATTAAATTCAGTCCAAGAGCCCTACAGTTGTGCGTTGATAAGTCGCATGAGATGGCACGGATAAGCCCATGCGAGGGTGATTAGATGCAAGGAGGTTGTTCCGAATGAACACTCTAGAAAACGCAATAGAGCCGCTACAACTACCGTGAAAGTACCATTCGACGCGCACTGTCGTGCTGAACATACTGACACTCTCAGTTTGACGGTAGCTGCTCTGGTTCTTCTACAATTACGCATTTTGTTTATAGAGTTGGTTTAAGATTGGGTCTTGCGGCTGACCGACAAGAGAACTTTTGAGTCCGTCTTTGGTGGTGTCATTTGGGAGTCAGCTGGGCTGAATTTGCGCCGGTCAAGTGACTCTCAGGCTGCAAATGGTCTCATAATACCTGCCACGTGTCTGCCAGTGTCTGCCAGTGTCTGTTTCAAACGTGTAACTTGACGTTTAGGAGCTGAAACTGCACTTGGTTCAGGTTTCAGAGTTATGCAGCAACATTTTGGAACGGTTATAAGTGTGGCTCCTACGTTTTTTTTGGTATAAATCGACCAGCTATCGCCTATTGTTCCTCCTTGCGCTCGCTCTCTCCCCCATTACCCGCCGTTATCCGTCGCTACCCAAACTTGAAATAAACGGCGCTCTCAGACGTCTGTCATTTGCAGTGGAATGGCACACTCGACAATAATATCTGGTCCGAGACAAATTAGATTGCGCAGGAGAAGCCGCTTGCATACCGAAACGTCAGTTGGCAAAGGTGTAGAGAGCCCGAAAGTGGTGTGATGGACAAGGCGAAAGCGGCAATCGACTTCTGTGCTCCTGGTGGTTGCCCCCCGCATTCTTCAACCCCCGCATTTCCGCCCCGAACCGGCACTTTTATGCCATGTCCTGCACCCCACGTTTGTTCAACGGCTTTTACGCTATTCCCATTTGCACCTAAATACGAGATTTCAGATTCAACACATGTAATGACGATTTTTTTCCAAGACCAAGGGGTGATACTGATTCGCGATTTTTGGGAGTTGAGTGATGTGGTAACTAGAAGGGGCAATACAATGGTCGAATGACCGTATTAGACGGAGTTAGGTACTCAGAATGCCTTCGCCTAGTCAAGGAAAAAAAAAAAAAAAAAAACCAAACCAACAGCTATCTTCTCATCCTCATCTGAAATACAATTGGCCAAACGGGCAAAATAATATCTGCTGTAAAAACCTGCTGTAAAAAAAATAATTGCAGCACCCAGGATTCTCGTATGGTCTCCCACTACAATACTAACTGGGCTCTCTGGTGCTTGACTATGGCTGATCGGACGGGAAGCCGTATTTTCACCAGGATATGGCCGCAACTGGAGGTGATGAATGCAAATCCTAGAAGAAGAAAAAAAGAAAGAAAAAAAAAAAATTACCTAAGTAAAAAAAAAAAAAAAAAGAAGCTCAGAAGGAATGCCTGCCGCTTTTGGACAAGGCCAAAGTGAAGTATTCGGAGGAGAGAGATGAGGTAGAACCAGGAGCAAGGAGGTTCTATGGATCAGGAGAGACTAACTAATCTGAACGTTGGTTTGAAACACGCAAGATTAGAGATGTCTCTGTACTCTGTAGTTTACACAAGTAAAGAGTAGGATATCGAATTGACTGACACACGACCATTTTCAGCATTCATTTTCGAACAACATGTTTATCCATACCCCATTTATACATGTATGTTTAATTGAATATTAATGAGAACAGAAAAAGAATTCTAAAAAAAGAGAAAAATGCAGCAACAATTGAATAGAAAATTGCACTGAAACCCAAGAGCCATTCCTAGAAAAAGAGATTAGTGAGGTTCGCTGAGGAAGCTGTTTGGATTGTTGGATATTTGGTTGAATGCAATATCTAGAAAGTACCAAAAAACAAAAATGATATTCGTTCGAGTTTGAGGCCTGTTGGCTAGAGTATAGAGTATAGAGTACTTGGTTGAATGTAATCTCAGGAATCACAAATTATTCAATCTTTGAAATAACCCCTTGGTGAGACCAGAAACTAGAAATAAAATGTGACAGGAATTCTAGGACCTGAAGATGATCTGACAACTGTATCCTGTATATTGACTTCTAGTTAACCATATCTTCTTTATAAGCAGTCAACATTTATCATGATCTTTTTAAAAATCTCCTATCAAACTGAGCAAGACCAAGATCAATTGAACATCAAAAGAACCAGTTTCTGACCAAAACTGATTCAACAGTGCTACGTACTGTACTTACAATGAGAAAATCAACTGTTTCTACCATCTACAGTACTGTACCATACTGTGCACCTTCTACAACTTCTCACATGACAGATATCCCGAAGCACATCTACAAAACTCGTAAAAAGAAAATTCTTACTAAAAAAAACATTTTAAAACGTCCCGTTGAATCGAATCAACTAGCTAGAGTATCTAGATTCGGCAGAATCGCTAGCCTAAAGGTATCGAAACTCGTGGATTCCCTTGCAAGTCTTCTTGTGAGTTTCATACTCCTCGCCTCTCAGTCGCTCTCCAGTGATGCTGCAATCGAAATAAGTCTTGCCTCCGGCCATTGTTGTTTGGTAGTGTCTTTGGTTTGTGTGTAGAAAATGTATCGGCGATTCTGTACCTCTATATATGTGAAAGAAAATGAAAAGAGGAGAGTGTGGGGGGCATGTGGCGAGACGCCCGTGTCTAAATTGGGACGTGTGGTGAAACGCCCGTGTCTACATTTGGACATGTGGCGAATACGGACAAGTCAATAATGCTTGTATAGCCACCAATAGACTTTTGTTGTTCTTTGTCTTGGGGCTGTGGGTTGACCGTTGAGGCAAAATGGTATCTTAGGTTTGAGCGCAAGAAAAATGAGGCTTGAGACACGCCCCAATGGTCTGTAGATCTGAAATGAAGAGATTTCTGAATTCTGAAACTTTCACCTGAATAAAACTGTGATTATCCATAGCGACGTGCTTTTTGCGTGTTTCTAGCTAGCCTAGGTCTGGTTTTATCGTGACCATCTCAGCCTGCTTGTAAAATGTGGGGTAAGATTATACGAGGAGATGAAAACCTTGAATCTAGGTCTATTCTGAGGTTTGAACCTTAAAATGCCACATCTTACAAATGACCAACGAGAGGAGTAGTTTCAGGTCATATGAGGCATCTTATCTGGTTCAACAGGAGTGCTACCGGAAATATTATAACTGTAATTGTTTCAGAATGAAATTCTGGTTATGGTGGTCTTTTTGAAATCCACGTAGCTGCTCACGGGAGATATTTGTGGTGGAGTTTCCCTCTGACAATTGTCCATCAGATGGTCAAATGATTGATTTGATAATATTTTCTTTCTTTTTATAGCTGTTTGAATTGTTAATACGAGATACCGTGCAGTACTGCATAAGCCCCAAAGTAGAAAATGCCACAAACTACGTCACATGTGAGTTGTATTGGAGATATTTTCACATCACTTGGAAATCCTCCTAAAATGGTACGGTAGTAACGTAAGTGCAATCATTTTCCAATTTCAACATACACCTTGTTACTATTTTCTTATTTAATTTTGGATAATTTTGTCTGAATATATTCATTTTGAAATCAGATAATTGCCACTACAATTCGATACAGTACCAGCTTCCTCAGTACCAATGTGGTATCATACTCACTGATACTCTCCAAACAACTAAACCATTATAATCCATTAATCATGATATAAACCAGTAAACGTCCATCTTGGTAGACAAGTTCTTCTTTCTTGACTTGTTTGGACACTGCTTTCCACCTCCGAACTTTCCATATGTCGTAATATATGTATGTTTTCCATTGCAAGTTTCCTTGTGGATTTCCAAGTCCTTGGTGTCGAAAACTTCCATTGTGAGTTCGCAAAAATACAAGACGACCATTGTTGAGTAGTTGATGGGGGTTTTGATTTTTTCCAGATTTTTGCGGATTTTTCCTCATTATATAGACGTATTCTTTTCATTCAAGATACGTCATCAGCAAATTTGAGGCTCCCTGTGGAACAAAGAAAGAGCCTCAAATGTGTATTTTTTTAGGTCATGTGAATTTTTTCAAATCATGTGTTTTTTTCATGAGGCTTTACCCCCACAACACATTTGATACCCCCTCAAATTCGGCTGTGTTTATGATATGGAAGGTCTAAAGAGTGTGTTCGCTTGGGAGGGACCTGCTGAATAGGCTGGTGCCTTATATTCTTTTATTCTGGCACTTTTTGTTAGATATTAGGTACGATGTTATAATCATTACATTCTCTTTAATAAAGATGGTTCCATATCATTATGTACAGTAGAAAACAGATACACAGAGCTGTAACGGTTTTCAATGAATGAAAAACAATATTTTACAGCATTTTCGTGTCAGCTCTTCCACATGATTGATGGGTTTTCTCTGATTCAATCTCCATTTTCCTCCGGATCAAGTGGGTACAATAAGGCGGGGGAATGTACATCTTCCGATAAATGACACTGCTGTAATCCTCTGATCACCACAAATGTTTCACGCTTGTCAGTCGGTGAACATTCCGAACATTCCATGGTTCTATATGAATTTGGAACACTTCGCCATCTTTACTTCTATCAGATTCTACATGATAAGTTCGTGTTATACGCAGATACAGCCATATTCCCCAGTTCACATCACTAAACAGCTGTATAGTAGCTACTTACGAATACAGAGATATCAGTTCTATCGATAATACCCTGATGATTGCAATGCTTCCGATCCTATCTCCATAGCTCTCTATATCACTCACTATATGTTTAGTTACAGCATCAGATATACACCCAAAAACTAAACTTTCAATTCCAAGCTTTTGTGATCCCCCCGAATTATCACAACCTCCATCACGCAGTGGTTTTCATACCGCCCGCACACTAACTACAAGATTTACCGCCAGATAATAGCTCGTAAAGGGCCTACCATTCACCCCACTACAACACCACTGTAGCAATATCACTTCTCTTCGGGTTCAGCTCAAAAACACCTTCCCAGTTTTACCACACTCCAATGCTACTAAACACTACTCTTAAATATTGAGAAACCGAATTCTTGTTTGTGTAACTCCCAACGGCCCACCTTATATAATCACCTCTCAATCTCCCCATCTCTTTTCTTTTCCTTCACCCAACTTTCTGAATGACTACCGTGACTACCAACTTCTCCACCCTCCCCCTCACCCTCACATTCGAAAAGTACCTTGAGCTTTGCGAAGCGGCCGACCTCCGCGCCCTCCGAGAGCAGATGGTCATTGACTCTGGTAGCCGAAGACGTCGACGTCAGAAGCGACGATCCTAGGTTAACATTGGTCATCTCTCTCACCCCGGATGTCAGTCTCCCGTTCCCCATGAACGTGTGCCTTGACTGACATCAACCCCGGAAATCAGTCTACGGTTCCCCATGAATGCTGCCTTGACTGGCTTCCGCCCCTAAAGACTCTAGTGAGTACACAGACACCCGACGAGGAACGACCGAGAGATATCAGGACCGGAAAAGGTTACAAGTGCTATCACGGTTACGGTGCGGTTGATGTCCAGGCCAGGCGTCAACTACACTGTCGCTGTGGTCCATCTGTGACAAGTGGAACGATAGTGAGGTTGGGATCTAGGCCAGATTTCACCAAGCTGTCGTGGCACATTGTGTGGTTGGTACCCAGGCCAGGTGCAAGCCACACAGTTTACATTCCTCTCTCAACAGACACCGCCGTTATCCCCATCTTCGTTTTTGTTACTAACCCAGCAAAAAAAGGAAAAAAAGGAAAAAGGAAAAAATCCAAAAACATCGGTGGGACGGCTCAACCCGAGAAGCCAGGCCTGCAATCCATCGCAGGAGCTTCAAGTCTTTGGTGATACCACCAAGGAGCGATACTAGTCTGCTGGCAATTACTTTTCTTTCCCGACAAACGCCATGAAACATCAGAGTGCCCCCGGAAACTTCTTTTTCCGAGGGCATTATCGCGTTTCTTTGTAAATTTAAGGTTAAGGTTATTTCCTATTAGGGAAATATCTTTGTCAGATTATCAAGTCTGTTAACATAAGTAATCTGTAAGTAATTTGATGCCCTACTATCCTGTATTTCTTTGTCTAGCAAGTTCTGAAACCTATTGTCCCCTTGTTATTGTATCACATGGTCCTCATTGTCATACCATCCATGGAGCCCTCGGCGTTGAGGCGGTCAGAATATTTATCTCCGGCTGGCATCTTTTGAAAACATTTTTATCTCCGAAAAGAACCGGAAATAGCCGGGGATAGTCGGAAACACAAGCTTATCTATGCCTCGGCATGTACTTGATTTTTGAAGTTTATGCCGACCCTGGTGCAACTGAAAAACTTAGATCTACCATAATTGTGTCCCCAAAAAAGCATGGGAAAATCTCACCCCATTTTTCTTTTACCAACAACGTCAAATGTGCTCAAAAGTCGTCAAAACACGCCCAGAGAATGATCTTGTTAACGGCAATAATGAAGGCCTCGCACCAAGCTCCTGGTGGAGTTTACAGATGCTATTTCGACAATCAGGGCCTCTTCTACAGACTACATTACTCGTGCGGTGATGATTTATGCCACGATACGAGACAATTACATCGATTACGACACTCGACTCCACACTACGATCGTGTGCAGCTTCACATACATAATGAGAAGATATCCTCATCACTACACACCACTCGAAATGGCCACATCTCTTTTTCTCACTTTCGCCCTGGCCCTGCTCACTCTAGTTGATGCATTCAACGCAAGTGCAAACAACAATGTGGTTCTGTACTGGGGCCAGGACGAGGGAGGCCACCAAAAGTCTTTGTCGAGCTATTGCAAGTCCAACGCGGCCGACATGTACATTATCTCTTTTCTCGATTCTTTTTCTGGAGATGCCACAAACGCTACAGGTGAGGTGGCTGTGAGCTACGAGGGCTCGTTGATGAGCATTGGCCAGGACATTAAAGATTGTCAAGCGCTGGGTCACAAGGTGCTGGTGTCGCTGGGTGGAGCTGAGGGTCGATATGGGTTCAGCTCCAACAGCGGAGGATTGAGACTTGCCGGACAGCTGTGGGATGCCTTTGGAGGAGGAACCAACAATACGGCACCTCGACCATTTGGACAAGACGTGATTCTGGACGGATTCGACCTGGATATTGAACAAGGCAATCCAGTGGGATACAGCAATCTGGTCAACTCGCTGCGACAGCTGTACAAGACAGATACAAGCAAAAAGTATTTTGTTTCTGCTGCACCACAGTGTCCTTTTCCAGATCGGTGGGTTTCTGAAGCTTTGCAGTTTTCGGACATTGATTTCGCATTTGTTCAATTTTACAACAACGACTGTGGACTGGGAGATGAGACCTTCAACTACAAGCAGTGGGCTAGGTTTGCGCGAACAAAGGCTGCCAACCGAAATATGAAGATCTATCTAGGAGTACCCGGGTCCAGAGGATCGGCGTCAACTGGGTATGCTCCTATTCCATTACTCAAAAAGAGAATTGACGAGCTGAAAAACAGAACTGAATTTGGAGGTGTCATGATGTGGGATGCTTCTTCGGCCTTTGGCAATCTAGACCATGGAAAAACCTATGTTCAGGAAGCTAAAAATGCCCTTGATGGAGTGGTGAGTGGAGGGAATAGTACATTTCTGTCCTATGATCTCTTCAGCATGATTGTGGCGGCTCTGGCTGTCTGTTTCTTTCTCCAGTAACCCAGTGAGAGGAGTATGGGATTATATTTGATTATATTTGCTACTATGAGGTTCTTTGGTAGGAGTGTATTGGTGCAAGTGTTTGAAACATGGACTGAGATGAGAAATGATCTTGGAATGTATCCAGTATAGTCATGGATTGATATTAAGAGGAAGAGGTAGCTTGTGTATGACTTATAATAGCTATATAGGCCCGCAAATGTCTTTGTTGCCTCATCTTTTGGTGGAGAATGATAAAGTTCCCAAATCGGAAATATCTGGCCTTCTGTAGTATTACATTTACTGTCATGTTCAATGAGAGAATGCTGCTGGTTATATCGTCATCCCATGGTGATTTGAATCAATTATTACGTTGAATACGCTCAAGGCCCTTTCATAAATATTTGCTAAATTTCTTTTACGGAGATGTGTTATCACCATCAATCGATATCAAACACACTTAATTGACATGTCTGGGTGTTTTTAACACCTTTTTACTTCATTCTATCGAATTCCCATCAATTTCGCACAATTATTGGTGCCAATACGACCACAACTGATTTCAACCTGTCCCCTAACAGAAGGACTGAACATGATAGTATTGATTCTTCCAGTCTGTCTCCGATTACAAAATGAACCACATTATCGGAATCCCTGGTCTATTCTGAGCTATAACTACTGCTTGAATATCTTTTACAGACCAAAACCGGGGCAAAAAAATTTGCTTAGTAAGCAGCGAATTACGCCAAAAATATCTCTACTTAAAATGAAACAATTTGCAAAAATGAATTTGGACGAGACCGGGTTCGAACCGGTGACCTCAAGCATGCAAAGCCCACGCGCTACCACTGTGCTACACGCCCAATTTTCAGTGTCTCGAAAGGTTGAAATTTGTATGTAAATTGTAAAAAACGAGGTCACGTGACCAGGAATATTTTGATGATATCTCTTTTAAACGTTTAATTCTGGGGATTATGAGAATTTAGGGATATTTTCGAGCTCACAAAATGATACTGATCAATGTGATATTGTTTGCTATCTTTTAAAATGAATATATCGGAGAGTTAGGAGTTGTTGTTTAGAACGAGATTTGCATGGTAAGTAGAGACTCATTTGAACAGGATCTCAGTGGTTTATCGGTCTTCTTAAAATTGGATGGTGCTTGAAACTTGATTCTGTATCAATCACTCGCTTGAATATACCAATGTTTCGCATTTATTATTAAAATGTTGTCTCTTCAAAACTGTCGAAGGTCAAACCTCTCATTGCAGTCATCTTTTTATTTGAGCTATAAAAATCATACTAATTTTAGCAAAATCAGAACTCGTATAAATAACAAATAATACTCTTCAGGAATTAATTCGCAATTTGTTTCAATTTTTCGAAATATATTTTTGTCCCTATATGCTCCATAAATAGACCTTGCATATTCAAGTTTTACAAGCTCAACTATTCAACTTTACCTTCGAGGAATTACCAATTGAGCTGTGAATTATTTGCTAAATGACAGTCCTATATTTGCTACCGCTTACAGAATTTCAATATCTTCAATAGCGAATGAATTACAACTCAATCATGTTTTCCAGGTTTTCATGGTTCATTTCAAAATATTTTTCCCCCTACATGTAATTTTGTTTCAGCTGAACTTGAGTATGTTTCGGATTGCAATTTTAGATGCTCTCTAAAATGAGAAATGGGGTTCCAATTGCAATTCTGGAAAGCGCATTCGACGCAAAACCCGATTCCTGTCATTGCAGTACTAATAATGGATATTAGTATACAACTATGGGGCTACTTTGACAGCCGTTGTAACATGGTGTGTGAAGAATGTATACCCCTGTTAGAAGAAGCCATGGCAATAATATCAACGGTATGGAGAGTGCTTTAGGTTAAATTTGAAGCTCTGAATCAAGAAGTGTAAGTCAACAGGTTCTATAAATCTTCAAAAATTATCTACAGTGTCTTGGCTATAGTAGTGACAGCAGAGTAACGGTAAACAGCCATATATATGTTTCTTTAAAAAGTTCCAACACATTCTTATAACCGTTATTAGATTCTAGACTTCATTCAATTCTCTAATTATTCATATCACATCCATAGAGCTCAGAATGTCAACATCAACTCATACTATTGAGAACAAGGCTCGGTAAAAGACATTAAAACTAGTGAAAGTAACATAAACAGTTGATCACAGAGTTTTATAGCCCACAAAAAGTACGATGATCATCTCAAATCTCTCTCAACACCCTTAATATAGCCATAAAGTGAGTTTCAAAATTTGGGGTCACGTGACACCACGTACAAGCGGCATCTTCCTAACATGTACTTTTCTTATCGGTTGGCCCGATGGTTTAGTGGTATAATTCTCGCTTAGGGTTTCCTGAGCAATTTGCGAGAGGTCCCGGGTTCAATTCCCGGTTGGGCCCATCTTTTTTGTTTCGTGATTTTACATCTCATTTTTTATGAGGCTTGCCATTGATTTGTATCATATTTAACCAGTCATAAAACCCCTACAATAACATGATCATGACTCATTTGTCGAAATGTACCTGATCAGATATGTTTTAGCAGATGTGTTTTTAGCTACAGTCAAGATGATAGGTCAATGTGATTGATCAAATTGGTTTTGATTCTGCGGGTCATATTGACAAGTGATGGATCATATGCATTACCTATGTGTCAAAAGAAAAACAGCGTCAAAAAATCAGTATCGCTTTAGAACACGTTGTGGTATGGATGTAGAAATGCGAGTGATACCATTGGGATGGGCTTGTCATTCTCAACCAAATGCACTCCTCAAAATTTCCAAAAGTCCTTTTGAAGAATAAAAAAGGGGACACCTGTGTTACTCGATATGACCTGTCAATTATGACCTGTCAATTATGACCTGCCATATGTAAGCCGCATGAAAAAAACGCGTCGAAAAAAAGATCTACATTTACAATGGCAATATGGAAAAACGGAATGTGACGATCAGGGTGAAAGTTAAGCATCATCGACATGTGGGGAATGCAATTTGGCGTGGTCGATCATTTTTTAAAAAAGTATAATTTTTTGCACGAGTGTCACATTTTGGCGATTTTAGACTGATCCAGAGGGGCTATGAGAAATCAGAGCAGTGATTCTGGTTGAGGAATGCTTTGCGAGTATGGCGGTATAGGTTTCAGCTCTGTGAAATGTCTTTTGAGAGTGATAAACCGAGTACTTGTGAGATGCTGTTGAGAAGCAGAGTAGAGCTCGTCTACTGATACTATAGGGGCTGCAAAGAACAATCTGAAGACGCCATTCTGTTTCAAATCCAGAATCGAGACCAGTGGTTTTTTTGATTGTCAGTCATTCTCAACGATTAGTGCTTTGATGCTTGTTTATAGGGCTACTATAAGGTAACGTGATGGACACTATAACTGAACGTATACAACTTTTTGAAGAAATCAAAGTAACCCAATAGACGTAAAATCGCACTCGAAACCGAATGCACTCTTCAGAATCGTCGTAGCTCTCACACAGACTCCTTTTCATGGACCCTTTCCAAAGACAAAGTTCAGCATGCTGCATGAGACTAATTCTCACAGCCGTTCAAAGTGTAAGTTGGAGAGATCAGAATGAGAGTTTTTTGTGTCAAGTTATGACAATAATACATTCAGGTTCCTGCTCTAAAACACATTTCAAGCTGAACGCACTCTTCAGATTTTCAATATCTTCTCTGTAACTTTCCACAGAGTCATTCCAAATAGATGTGCTTCTTTTGTCCAAACTATAAACTCAACCCATTCTGACGACAGCACCCTCTAGCAGCTCTAAAATACCCGTTATTCTGGTTCAACAAGCACCTTCTTGCCCAAAATCTTCTTCCAATCAAGATGCACTCTTCAGATTTTCATTTTCCCGGCCAACACTTTCTACAAATGACTCTCAAACTTTACATGCTGCGCCATTCTCTATTGCACCACCATACGAAATACGATAGCCACACATGTAGCCCTACCAAGACATTGATTGTTCACGATTGTGAGCAGAAAATGAGCCAATGAAAGAATGATTGAAAAAACCATCTCCTGATCCCCTGCGTATGCCCTAATGCAGTAATAGGAGGGCATTTTTTGAGATATTTGGTGGAATTTTTTTTTCCAGATTATTTCAGAATATTTGATAATATATTATCACATTTCGTCACGTTTTAGATTTTTTTAGAATTTTCAATAATATTTCCAGCATAGATCATAATATTTTCGTATAATATCCAACTAGAACATCATCTCTCTCATATGACCATTACCAGAATTATACAGTCCTACCTCTTACCCAACTGTCGAAAATATCAACACAAAAAAAACAAAAAAAACAAAAAAAACGAACGAAAATTACCACAAAAAAAAAACCCACACCAAAATGCTCACATGGCAATGCGACGTCAGTGTGAGGATAATCACTGCACTGCACTCTCTGGAATGAGGTTTAGGTCTACATGTGTGAGTGGAGTTTGGGACACAAATGGAAGAAAAAAAAGCGAAAGAAAAACGATCGACTTGAATTAGGGTTGACAGTGAATGGTCGAAAAATTGGTTCAACTGGATCCAGACCAAAACAAACAGCCCAACAGCCCAACAGCCACACATCCAGTCGGAGTGTGTGTGGAAATAACGGCCGAAAATTGCCCATCCAGAAATATTTCCAGTCGTTCCCCCTGAACCCGGATTATTCTGCTCCTATCTTCGTCGGACTGCTTTTATGCAATTAATATTTCGCCCGCCCCCCAAAGTTGGCAAAAGATGCCAGAATGCGTCCAGTTGTCGTACATGAGAATGTAGAGTTTCTGGACCAGCGCGTCCACGCGTTCTGACGTGTCAAACTCGAAGTCCACAACAGCAAACGCCGAGAAAAGCCAACCAACGTGCTCTCAGCGCCGCCAGAATCAGACCAGTGCGCTTTTTTCTCCGCTGACAGGTCTCCAGCGCTTCTGGCCACGTGCCTCCCCACCCAGTTGCTGCGCAACCCGCCCGCAGTAGTAAAACCTTGTTTCGCCCTAAACATGCAAACTCTATCTGCTACAACAAACAGTGCATGGCGAGAATTACTGGTGGGTGTGTATTTATTCTGGCCTCTCTCACACTTGCTTTTCGCCCAATTTCGCCCGATTTCGCCCAATTTCGACTAATTTCGACTAATTTCGCCCGCCCTCGCACTCGCTACACACAGCCCATACAGCCCCGACACACTCAGCCGACACAGACCACATGACAACGTCTCGGGACCGCATGTTTGGCAGCAGGCTGACCTACGGACGCCGCAACAAGTCGTCGTTTCTCAGGGAAAAGCAGGACGAGCAGATGCTGTGGGACCAGCAGGAGAGCGCCCCCGCGGGCAAACGCATGTCCGGCGTGCTCAAAGAGGCGTCGCACTCGAAAACCAACAGCGGCGGGTCTCTGGCGGCGCTCAAACGGACGTCGGGCAGCAGCGGCAGCGGCAACAACAGCCACAGCAACAGCCTCAGCGGCAGCAGCAGCTCCCACCACAACAACAAAGAGAACGAAATTGTGCCGCGCAAACTCGACCATGCGCCCCGCTCCAGACCCATCTCCCACGTGTCCACTTCCTCCGTGTCGTCCACAGGCTCCTCCACGCGCACGGTGCTGCTGGATCGCGTGTCCAAGGCCTTTTCCGGCATCTCTCTGTCCTCCGACGGCTCCCGACGGGCGTCGCTGCAGCCGCCACACACCCCCAAGCAGCAGATGAACCCCGAGTCTCGCTGGTCCATGACCACGGGCACAAACACCCCCAGCACGCACGCGGCGTCCACTCCGGCCCGACGCACGTCGTCCATCCGCCGCTCGTTTGTCGAGAACAACCTCAACTCGCTGCTGGGCGACGAGCTCGACCTGTCGCTCAGCTTTGACGCCGCCAGAAGCAGGGCGGACGTAGTGGACAGGGACCTCAAGACCGCGGCGGAAGCGCAGCTGGACATGGACACGTCGCTCGACAAGACCTCGCCCGACACAGACACGTCCATGCACTCGGCGGAAGACGTGTCCATGTCGTCGGACAGCGACATGCGCCCCGAGTCGCAGGACCGCTCGGTCACAGACCAGTCCATGACCAGCCACGCCAGCAACGCGTCGCTCGTGTCCATCATCAGCAAGACCGGCCACGGCCGCAAGGAGAGCACGACCTTCTACATGCTGGAGCCGCCGCAGTCCACGTCGTCGCTGCACTCGCAGTCCACGCCGTACAAGCACTCGCCGGCGCAGTCGCTGCGGCAGAAGATCTCGCTCATGTCGCTCGAAAAACACGAGCCGCTGCGGCGCAAGCACATCTCCAAGGAGAGCATTTCCACGCCGCGCGAGCTCACCAAGGACGAGCAGCGCAAGGGCTCCACGTCGTCGCACTCGTCCTTCTTCTCCATCAAGTCGTTTCGGTCGCAGCAGCAGAGCGCCAGCGCCCACAAAAGCGCCCACAAGGGCGCACTCAACAATACCCACAACTCACACAACAGCAGCTACAGCAACAGCTACAGCAACAACTCCCATAGCAGCCTCAACTCGCACAACAGCTATGGCAACAACAACCACAACCACGAGGAGCGCACGCCGTCTCGATCGTCCACCGCCTCGTCGCTTGCCAGCATGTCCAGCTGCCACAGCGAAATGTCCATCAAGCGGTCGTTTAGCGACGTGCGAAAGTCGATTCTCTCACTCAGAGGCTCGTCGTCGTCTTCCAACAGCGAGCCGCGGGGCAACAGACGCTCGTTTCTCGGCGTCAAGCGCACCAACGAGCCCGTGCAAATGGCCCACGTCAAGGCCCAGATTTCGCTGCCCACACCCGACAACCTTTCGCGAGACAAGCTGCGCAACAAGCTCAAGGCGTCGTCGTCTCTCATGTCGCTCACGCGATCCGAAACCGACTCGTCCCAGGTCGTGGCCATGCCGTTTGAGGACCTCCAGACCACACAGCTGTCTACACTACTGAACCTGTGCGACGCCGGCGAAGTGGTGGACTTTACTTTTTACCTCGAGTCGCTGGAGATCTCGTCCTCTCAGCCGCTGGTCAAGCTGGCCGAGGCATCTTACTCAGAGGTCTTTTCGCACGGATCGTCGGTGCTGAAAATCATTCCCTTTGGCAACGACGAGCAGGAGCAGTCGCCAGTCAAGGACATTATCCAGGAGCTGACCATTGCCAAGACTGTGCAGTCCCTGGACGGCTTTGTGCAGGTGCTTGGCGCCACGGTGTGTCGTGGCCAGTACCCCGCCCAGCTGATCAAGCTCTGGGACGAGTATGCCCACCGCAAGGGCTCGGAAAGCTACCGGCCCGACTTTTACACCGACAGCCAGCTCTTCTGTGTGGTTGAGCTGGCCAACGCAGGCACGGATCTCGAGCATTTTGAGCTGGAAAGCTGGATGGAGGCCGAGTTTGTCTTCTGGCGTGTGGTGGCGTCCATTGCCGAAGCCGAGTCCAAGTTTCAGTTTGAGCACCGAGACCTGCATTGGGGCAACATTGTCATCCACCGTCCTGCCAAGGAAGACATTGAGAACAAGCTCGCCAACATGTCTCTGGACGATCTGGACGACGCCGTGTTTGACGAAGAAGACGAGGACACGGCCCCGCTCAAGGTGACCCTCATCGACTACACCCTGTCGCGTGCACGAGTTCCTGCTCGCATGGGTCTCCAGGACGGGTCCATGACCACAGTTTTCACAGGTCTGGACCACCCTGACTTTTTCAGAGGTCGTGGAGACTACCAGTTTGACATTTACCGGTTCATGCGGGTTCTCATCAACTCTGCCACCGCTGAAGTCAACCACAATCCCGCCGGCAACAGCAACGGCGCAACCATCAACGGAAGCAGCGCGTCTTCCGTTCACTCTTCGCACAGCTCTCTGGCTTCAGTTGCGTCTAACAAGCGGGACATCAACGAGACCGACTGGTCGCTGTTTGCTCCCAAAACTAACATCATGTGGCTGCACTACCTGGCCACCAAGCTGCTGGACAACAAGGGACTTTCTCACGTGACCACTACTCGATCTGGTCGGCTGTCTTTTGGCACCAGCAGTTCGTCTTTGCGGTCTGCCTATCTCGCTGGAGAGTCCCAGGAGTCCGGCCATCACATGACCAACCCTCACGAGGAGGCTCGTGCCTGCAAGTCTCTCAACGCTGTGACTCGGTGCATTGATCCTCGACGCAAGAAGCTTGGAGGCAAGCGTACTGGCACAGCCATGGTTTTCCAGGACTTTGTTTCGGCCTCCGACGTTTTGGATTGGGGATACAAGAACAACTTGATTCCCCAGGGGTTGTTGTGATCATGGAGATTGGTGAATGCAAAATAATCATATACAGAAATTTCTATCAATACCCATATACGACTGCATTGTAGTTTGAGTGTGTTCGTGCTGCACATTCTGTAGAGCAATCAGGTGAAACTGAATAGCATACTATTAATATCAATGGGAAGAGTTGAAACATTTGAATGGTATCATTAGAGACAGAATTGAATGTTCTGAAAGATGAACTTTTCGGATTCTGAAAACAGCACTTTTTCGTTCTTGTATGAATGACATCGATACTTGACTTATTTGTAGGTAGTCCTAGAAATGCCAAAAACGAAATATTTGTATTTATAGAAACCAAGGTGAAGTGATATTGATTTGTGATTGATTCTGAATATAATGATATCACTTTTGTTGGTTTTGATCCATTGGAAATGTGTTTGATTGTTGTGTAGTGCTGTGCATGTGAAGATGAAATGTTTTAACATACCTTGATCAATACTAGTCTGATTGAGTTGAATTGAAGATAGACAGATTTGTACTGTTTTTCTCGTAAGATTGGTTTACTTCATTATTGATTTCCTTTGGTAATACGAATTTTGATAGAAACCAGTGTGATTATGGTATTGGCATCTTGATCATTTTCAAGAGATGAGGTGAGTGATATCACAAGTCTGAAAAGTGCATTTTTATTTAAAAGCAGATGTGGTTTTAATGGTACTCTTTGTTTTTCCTAGATATCTTCCAATAATGATTTCACCACTCTTACTAAGATTTCAGTTGCGATTAACTGCTACAGATTCGCCAATACTTGTTCAAATGAAAAAGGATTTTCCTCAAACGAAACATATGGTGCTATTAAACAGTACTGTCAACTCATTATCGCTATTTCTCTTCTACTGCCGATTTTAGTGTGCCAACTAATCAGGTCTAGTAAAACTGACTAAGCAGAACATGGATCTGTGGAAAAGGAATATACTGAAAAGCAGTAAAGTCCGTACTGTAGAGTCACCTTTTCCCGTACGAAAGATAAATTCCAAAAATGTCTCAGCTTGAAAAATTTGAAAAACTTTTAATTTCTGGATCATCATCTCTGATTTCTGTTTTTCACATGACTCCTTCAATCCGTATAATAACTGGCCAAGACTTGTTTGAAATGAGAGTTACAGCACCCTGTATAAAGAATTCCTTCTTTACCGTGTTTATTTACCTTGGTGAAAAGAAGAAGAAAAAAAAAAACTGCTTTTTGCGGTCCGTGGAAAGTTTTATTCACTTGACCTCATTCTTGTTCTTTCTAGTGATTTTTTTCTTTCTAATGATTACCGAATAGTAGAAAAGCTTTCGGAAGGGATAAAAACAACTACAGGCCAGTTTACACTTCTTGATAATGATTCAGTTTGATGATATATGGTTCTAGAAAAACCCAATGTAGGCACATTTTTCTTCGGCAAGTTCGCTTTAACACGTTTTGCGACGTATATATTTGAATTCCAGGGCGTTTCCAATTCCAAAGTGCTCTCAAAAGTGCTCATTGAGGGTTTCTTTTTTTCTCATTTTTTTCCAAAACAATTGAGTGGGTGTTTCCGTTTGGAGACAAGTTTCATCGCTTGATTGCATCAAACTCCATCCAAGTAGCCACTTGAACAACTGTCTATTTTGAGAATTGCTACACCTGTTCCAAGATATGAAACAGGAATTCAAGTCTACGTCGGTTCACAGTCTACCATTTGCATTTTTCTGGAACATGTCTTATTTTTTCCATTCTCCGGTCTTCTAGACTTCTTTTTTTCCTTTTTTTTCTTTTTTCTTTCTTTTTTTCTTTTTTTCTTCTTTTCCTTTGTTTCGATACATCCGTAGTATCCATTTACCACATTTTTTCAACCCCTTGAGATGTTCAAATGTGAACACCAAAAATGTGGTTGTAAATATCTCTCAATAGCTACAGTCCCATTACAAATGCTTACAGGTGCTGTAGACTTGCTTTTTCTTCTCTTGATTTTTCTTCTTTTTATTTTCTTGAGCTTGATGGTATTTTAGCACTGTGTCGTTCAAATTTCTGTGAGTAAAAAAAAAAAGAAAACAAAATCCAAGATTTCTTTTTTCTTCCATATTTATTTATTTTCTTTTTCTTTTTTCTTTTTTTTCTTTCCTTTTTTCTTCTCCCCTGTAGCTGACAGGGAGTACCTGTGCCGGTGCTTTTATCATAGCTGAAAGAAGAAAAAAACGGTACAAGTGTCTGATTGACTCTGCTATTCAGCTTAACCAAAAGTTGACAAAAACTTCACACGAACCGACTTTGGAATACGTGCCTGAGTCAGACTGCAGTCTCACTTACTCCTCAAAAGTCTCACCTGATGTTGTGATCACAGGTGAGGAACATGAAACACATTCAAACGAGAACATGCAAAAGTAAAAGAATACAAAAGTAAAAGACTAGCGGCACCTGGTTTCGATCCAGGGACATCAGGGTTATGAGCCCTGCGCGCTTCCACTGCGCCATGCCGCTTTTCGATGTGTGTTTGGAATGAGATGCAGTGCGTATGTGAGTCATGCGTCACGTGACCCTGAAAAGGAGAAGCGAAAAGCCCATCTTGAGGGCAAATAGAGAATGAAATTGGGGCTAATCGAGATTGGAAAGAACAGCTATAACAACTAGAGACTCGATAATCTACAATTGATCGAGTTGATCGTGTTTTTTCTTGTGTTTTGGCGTGTTTTGTCATATTATCCAATGTGGATTTTCAGATTTTGAGTTTGGGGCTTGCAGTGGGAGTTAGGTGAGAGATGAGTTAGACAAGTGTGAATATATTCCTGTAAATATAGTCAAATGAGTGGATTTTTGGTACCATTGAACTTCTTTTGGCGGTAAGATTCGAATGCTCTTTTCATATTTTTATTTCCGTTCTTTTCCACAAGATTTCGTTTTCAGATCAGCCCCAACTCTGGTTCCAAGAGACATGTTCAGTTATTTTTACCATCACATGAACAACCACACTTGACTCAGGTTTTGTTTTCCTTGATTGGCATTGTTTGGCTTAACAAGATGTCGTAAAACAAAGAACTCTCATAACTTGTCCTCTTGCGCACTTCTCGTCGGTATGAATTTCCTTCTCTGAAAAGATCCACATTGAACCTAGATCCAGATAGACGGTCCGAATGCTGTGATCCTGAACTGGGATTGCTGTTCCAATTGTGGATTTGATGACAACCAGCCCATTTGATGAGATTGCCCTTTTTCAGAGCTCAAAATGACCGTTTTTGAGCCACTTGGATCCACTATCAAATGTCAACGTTACACCATAAGTGTCGCGTGACATTTAGAGGCTTGTCGTCTCCAAGACTTTTCGACTTTGTGGTCCAGATCACCACTTCAGAAGACGTTTTGGTGGCAAAATCTCTTTCTGGTGGCAATGTCGAAATTCTGAAAAGTGCACTCGTTCACAAATCACATTGCTAGCACATCCGTGTCGAAAACATGTTCATGTGACTTCATTCGAGTCCTCATTGGATGAGCAAATAGTGGTTCGCCAACAACCACGTTACACAAACCCGATATAAACGCCCTAATTCAGCAAACCACCACAAATGGCCCACCCGAACCACCGCAATCTCAAAAGGAGCGTCACAAAAGAGCATCACAGGAAGAGCGTCGCAAAAGGAGGAACACAAAAAGAGCAGCACAAAAAGTGCAAACAAGCGAGCAACCAACTTGAGACAGTGCAGCCGGCTGGTGACACTGAAACAACGAGGTCGACAAGAAAGTACTGTACTTTTGAGAACGGCTCAGCTTGCTATTACTTTTTTACTATCGATGCAACAGTGGGCCATATGTAACGTGCGACTTGAAGTTGGAGAAAGCAACTACTGCTGCTTTTTTCCACTAACTTGTTTCGAACCAAGATTGACACTCACTGCAACATTGGATGCTTCATGGAGTCGACGTTTGAACAAGCTGAGTCAGCTAGTTGCTTCTCGATGGACAATCGACACAAAAGCCGCTCATTTGTTACTGGACGAACAATGAGCCGTCTACGAGCACGTTGTCTCTATCCATCATCCGCGCGGTAAGAGATAAGACAGTTCACGCCGTCTCCCCACACAATAATAGCGTACATTAGTGTACACTAACCCCCGAGCTATTCTGTCGATCATAAATGGCCTCTCTTGGTTTCATTTTAAATTCAATTAGAAATCTCCGTCTCGTGCTTGTGTCTATGATTCTGCAATAGGCACAGAGTTTGTCGAGTGCCCCGGAACTATGAGCTAAGAGCCACGGGGGTCATGATCTATTAAACCCTGAATATAGCTGGATATAGACTAGGAGGATATAGACTACTGTACGGTACTAGTGGCACAATGAACGGCAACATGAAGCTAGCGTCAACAAGGCTTTCTTTTTTACTCGTTTGTGTGTGTTAACGTGCTGGTTTCAAAAAAACACCAAGCGCACCTAATGGAACCCAACTTCGAACTAGACGATATTTGGGGGGAAGAGAGAGGGGCTCATTTCGTGCACAGTGACGTAGTGGTAGTGATGGCCCTCTTTGTTTCCGTTCGCCGTTTCCACTCGAACACCAAAAGTCGAATCGTTTGTTTGTTCAGCCATTTTAGCGCCTTCTGGACTACCCTGAAAAAGGCCGTCTATGGACATGTCTCACCATAGACCGAGTCGCGAAAAACGAGAAACGAGAAGACGAGCAAATGACAGTCTTGCTTTGTATGGCTGCCTGCTGATCTCTTTGTATCTGCTGCCCACCTCATCGGAAATTCGTATTTTTTTTATCCATTTGGATTTATTGGCGAGTTTCCCGAATTTCCGATTTTCGCTTTTTCTGCTTCCAAACGTCCAAGTCCCCGGCCAACAGCTAAGTACCGGTACCCGGAGCGGTACTGCTCTTTAGTCCCAGAAAAACGGGTCTAGGCCAGCTGTCAGCCGTATAGTAGCGTTCCAAACGCCGCTAAGCCCCCATTAGTGAGCGTAAACAGCAGCTAGTCAGCCCGATAGCCCTGCAAAAGCGCTTTCACGGCGGTCCTTGGCTGCTTCGTGTGAAACTTGTTCTTTTTTTCGTTTTTTTCCGCGTCTTGACACATTTTCGGGCCCCTTCACTCGCTGCATCGTGCATTGCAGAGCCGTGTGGTTGTGCATGGTCCAGACGGCAGCCATGCAACGTCTCGGCTCCCTGAAACACATTCTCAGGTGGGTCCGGATAGAGCCGCCGCAGCGACCGGACTGGCAGACATGTATCGGCCGGCACGGCGTCTGACACCGTCGTATTCGCCCAATGCGGCCAAACCCAATACCCCTGTTGGCTGCGGCGCCAAAATCGTGGGCTAAGGGTCGCACAGGGCCAGAGGGCTGCGAACAATGCCATTCAGCCCACGAACCCGTATCTTAGTCTGCCGTAGTAGAGTGGACGGCAACAATGGGACGAGTGCGAGCTGGACAATGCCATTTACCCCATAGCAGCTAGGTTTTGGAGGGGGGAGTTATTGGCGTACTTCAGCCTAGCCCAACCGCCAAAACAAGACGTCCAGCAGCTTCCAGAACTCCCAAAATGTGCCAATTTGCCGCCATTGGAAAGCCCCAAACGGAATTCTGTCGATGCTGCTCGTCACCTGGTCCCTTTGAGCTCTTGTGGCGGTTCAAGAAGGCCCCGTTTTAGCCGCCAATCGTCTCTAGCGCCCTAAGCGCCGTTCAAGCAGCCCAAATACCCCATCAAACGACGAGCGGCATAAAACCCCCGTTTTCGATGCAACCCACCAGCCCCCACAAAAAAAGGTCCACGGTCTTGTGGTCTTTTTCCCAGATTTTCCACAACAAAAAACCCCATCCTGTCCACCCCCACCCGCCAAGCCATCTGTTCCCTGACGAGAATCAAAGTTTACCTCCGGAGACACCTGCACCAAAACAGTTCACATGCAAGGTGCACAAATACACCTGAGACCTGTCATGGCGACAGCCTTTGACAGACAGACAATTGACAGACAGACAGATACAGGCTTGGCACCCTTCATCCCGCGGGGGGGATCCGCGCTGCACCATGTACCCCTCTCAGTTGTCTAGACGTTGACGTGCGTCATCAGTGTCTTGCCGCCAATGTGATTGTTTTCAGCCAAAGTAATAAAAATGAAGTAAAGAAAAGCAAAAACTCAATGCCGCCGGGCTTAGACTCTACGCTAAACACACAATAAAAGACATTATATTCATACATGAAGCTGACGAAAGCTGGGAAAAAGCCCTTATCAGAACCCAAAGGGGTTGTTCGGAGTGGCGGAGGCCAGATTGGCCCGCTGTCGACCTGTGGCGGTGGGCTGAAGCGGCTGCTGCTGTCCAAAAGATGTCGAAGGAGGAGGACCAGTCTGCTGAGCCTGCATACCTCCGAAAGAGCTGTTTCCAAAGCCAAAGCCAGTGGGCTGCGACTGGAGTCCAAACGGCTGCTGCTGTTGTTGCTGCTGCTGGGGCTGCTGGGGCTGGCCAAACGGCTGCTGTTGCTGCTGCTGACCAAATGGCTGTTGGCCAAACGGCTGTTGCATGGTCGATTGCATCTGCATCGGCTGCATGGGCTGCTGCAGAGCCTGCATGGGCTGCTGCAGTGGCTGAATATTGTTAAAGTAGCCCATTCCTGTCTGCTGCTGTGGCTGAGCGCCAAATGGCGTTGTAGGCTGGCTTCCAAATCCATTGCCAAAGGGCGAATTGGAGCCGGTGGCAAAGGGCTGCTGCTGGAAGGGCTGGGTGAACTGCTGCTGCACAGGCTGGGCGGAGAAGATGCTGCCGCCGGTGAGCTGCTGACTAACTGGCTGCTGTGTAAACTGCTGTTGCATGGGCTGCACGGGCTGCGACGAAAAGATGCTGCCGCCGGTAAGCTGCTGAGTCATAGGCTGCTGGCCGAACATGCTGCCTCCCGTGAGCTGCTGGCCCATAGGCTGCTGCTGCTGCTGCTGCTGCTGCTGGTTAATCGACGAGTTGGCAAGAGCGTTGGTGATGGCGTTCATAGAGTAGTTGTTGGCAGGCTGGTTCACACCGAGAACGTTCTGAGCGGTGTAGCCAGTAGGAACACCCTGAAGACCGTTCTGCTGCTGCATTCCACCAGTAGGCACGCCAGTGACACCTCCTGTCTGCTGTCCCAAAAGCATGTTGGGACCACCTGTGAGGAAGGGGTTCTGGACGGGAGCTGAGCCGGTGAAAGACTGCTGCAGTGCGCCTCCAGTGATTTGTGGCATCATACCTGTGGTCTGGGGCATTTGCTGCTGCATTTGCTGCTGCATGGGCTGCTGGGCCATGGGCTGCTGGGCCATGGGCTGTTGCATCATGCCTCCAGTGGCCTGGGAGTTGAGCATGGAGCTGGTGGGCGTAGGCTGCAGAGGCTTGATACTGGACACAGAGTTGATGGAGCTCTGGATAGGCTGCTGCTGCTGCTGCTGCTGCTGCTGCTGCTGCTGAATGGGTTGTTGCTGCTGGACGGGCTGCTGCTGGACGGGCTGCTGCTGAACTGGGTTTACCTTGGGTGCACTGTCCAGAGCTCCCCAGGGATCCTGGTTGGGAGGAGCAGCCTCAGCGGGCTTGGCAGGAGCGGGAGCTCCACCAGTGGCGCCAGACACCAGGGTCTTGCTGGTGTTGTTCTTGAGAGCTCCAGTAGTGTCGGAAAAGAGACCTCCGGTGGGGTTGCCGCCAAGAGGCGTGGTGCCTCCTGACTGGCCAGCGGTACGGCCGTACTTTTCGTCCAGCTTCTTGGTGACTCGCAGAATGTCTCCTTCCTTGAGACCCAGAGATCGCAGGGTGGAGGGAGTCACCTCGGGCAAAATAGACTCGTCCATCTGGTCACGTGTGAAGCTTGTAGTGTACCGCTGGCATGCATGCACGTCCACACCGCAATCCAGGAAGAATCCAAACCAGTCGTAGTCCGACTCGGGGACTGCAGTAGGTCCGGACGAGCTTCTGGGTCGGTCGTCTCGTCCACCTCTGGAGCCAGACCGAGAGCCTCCCGAGCGCGAGCCAGATCGGCGCTTGGAAGCCTTTGACAGCGGCTTGTCGTCCTCCAGGTCAATGCCCATGGTGTCCTCAACGTACTCCAGGTCCTCTAGAGCCATCTTGCTGCAAGCCACGGCGATCTTGACGCCGTTGACCTTGTGCAGATGGATTTTGCCGTCCACACATCCCAACAGAGCGGCATCGACCTTGAAGGCTCCGGATCTGTCGGTCCAAGTTCGCACCTTTTTCATGTCAGGTTTGGACTTGCCTCGGTCGTCCCGAGAAGTGCTCTTTCGTCGGTCTCGGTCAGACACGCTCTTGGAACGCTCGTTTCGAGAGGCGTTGGCTGTGGCCTTTTTGATAGCCTTTTCGGTGGGAGTGATCTCAATGTAACTGCTGGGAACAACGCCGGCCACGCCAGACGAGTTCTTGACCATCCACCAATCTCTGCTCTTCGAGTCGTCGATGATGAACACGTTTTCGCCCTCGTCTACAGACACCTCGTCTCGACCCTGGGCCTCAAACTTGTAGAGCACCTTGCCGAGCTTTTGGCCGGCCGAGTTGGCGGCGAGAATCACCTCGGTCAGGCCCGAAGAGTTGTAGGCGCCCGAGAGCTCGCCCAGAGCGTAGATGACCTCCTCGGCTGTATCTTTGCTGCCGAGATGCAAGTCGAACGACACTGTGGGGTGCTTAAAGTCCAGAAAAACGTGCTTCTTTTCCGAGTTGTAGTTGACCAGGTCCTTGACTGGCCATTGCTGGGGCTGGCCGCTGGTTCGCTCGGGCGAAAACATGATCATCCCATTGCCAATGGCCAGCGTCGCCTTGCGTTTTTTACGGCCGTCCACCTCCTGGACTGGCCACGTGAAGAAGTTGGAGCTGTCGTTTTTGGGCGCCGGCGGGTTGCTTTGTTTTCTGGGTCGTGCGGGGGCCGCAGACGATCCACCCGATCCGCTTCCGCCTGGCCGGGTGGGCATGGGAGGCGGGGGAGACTCGTCGCGGGACGATCCTCGGGCGCCATTGGCGTAGACAGGCTCGGTGTTGCGTTTGGGGGGAGCGGCCGTGGGGGGCATGTAGGTCTGGGGCGGCGGCGGAGGCACGTAGGGCTCGTCGGCCGGCAGCGGCGGCAGCGGCGCATCCATGTTGGGAGTGTAGGCGGGGACGGCGGCGGCAGCGGGTGCGGCAGCTGCGGACACAGAGCCATCGGACACGTAGTTTCCGGGCACAAAGCCAAACTCGTCCGAGCCACGACCCACCAGCAGCCACTGCGGATCCGAGTCGTCGTAGACGTTGAGCACGTCGCCCTCGAGAAACGTCAGCTCCTCCTCCGTCTGCTTGTCGTAGTCGTACAGAGCGTGCGCCTGGCGCTTGACCGGCGCCTCCTCAATGTACGTTTGTGGCACAAGACCCGCGTCGTTAGTTCCCGCAGGTCCACCCTTCTTTGCCTTGAGCCACTCGTCCGACGACGACTTTTCCAGAAGATACAGCAGACTGCCCTCCTGAAAGCTCAGCTCGTCCTCGGTGCGGGCCTCGTAGTCGTACAGCGCCTGATAGACGCCGAAAAAAAGAGACGGCATGGCGACAGCTGGAGTGAGTGTGGGTGTTTTGGTGATGGAGTGCTATCGGTGTGGTGGTGGGAGGGGGTACCAAGTATTATGCTGCGGAAACTAAGAGTGGTTGTGGGTTTGGAAAATTGGCTCAATGTTGGATTGCGGGGCTTTTGCTGGACGTGGGGGGTGTTTGGGGGGCGCAAATACCCGGCCGACCGCTACATCACGACATTGGCTACGTGGTTACCCTAGTTGGACTTCTCCAGAGACTCAGCTCGCCTCACTAGCAGCTCCTGGACCTCCCTCCTCTCATGTTGAAGCCACGCAACTGTCATGCACCCCCAACCCTAACCCTGCTACAACCGTACAGGTGCTGTGGGTTTGGGTATTGGTTTGGGGGTGATGCAGTGGGTGGATTTAGTTTTTAAAAGCGTCAGAATACTCGTGGAGACTGTGCAATCAAAACACGCTTTCCGGATTTCTGATATTCCCACTATTTCGTCTTTCACAGTGAACGGCTGATTGTTGATTGCCAAAACTCTAATTCCCCCCCAAATGACAACTGCAGAGAGTCACCAGTGAGCCAGTCAGTCTGAAATGGGGTTGTAACTCGTTATGAGGTATTGGTTGGTGTCCCTAGAACAAGCGTCGTCTTTTGAGCAGATTGCTGTTTTCGGAGTGTCTATAGCGTCCCTATAGCGCCTACTACGTTATCTGATTCGAAACTCACAACAAAACAAACTGCGCCAAAATGAACATAACACTTTATGGGTATCAAACGAATCGCCCAGATCGCTCGGTTTCAATGTCGCTATTATCACCTCCATGGTGCTGATTAATCTGAGAGAAGCCGAGGCTTTTGTGAATCCACACTTTTAGAGTGGGGAGGCTGTTAAAAGGTTAAACAAGCTTGTAGGTTCGTGGATACTTTGGTTATGGAAACCAAACCAACTACAGGTTGTGCGGCGTGTCGTTCCCTGCCTCCTGAGCTGTTCAAATCTATAATTGCTCTAACTACACCCCTTCTGTAATGATGTTTCTTCTTGAACAGCTACAGACCCAACTCCATCTGCACGAATCCAGAAAACTCTATTTGGATCCTCTTGTATCCAAACCAGACTCTCACTTGTCCAAAAATCGAAATCCTTGCAACACCATGACAGAGACAGATACACGGGTGTCCAAGGCGCCGAAAACGGTAACGGACGACGACATCTACCGCGCGTCGTCGCAGTTCAAAAAATGGTCCTTCACACAGACCCAGCTCGACGAAAAACGGCTCGAAACCAACACCACAGGCGTCGAGTGGGTCAAAAGCTCGTTTGCGCTGGCAGATGTGCCACTGAGCAACGCCAAGCTGCTGTCTGTGCAGGAGGAGCTGGCCATGGTCAACTACATGTGTTCGCAGAGCGAGGGCATTGCGCAGATTCTCAATTTGCCGTCCAAGGTCAAGGCCACAGCGGTTTTGTACTTTAAGAAGTTCTTTCTCATGAACTCGCTCATGGTGTACACGCGTCCGCGCAAGATTCTGGACACGTGTTTCTTTCTCGCAGGCAAGTCCGAAAACTACTTTTTCTCCATCAACCAGTTTTGCAAGCTCACGGGAGCTGTGGCCTCTGAGGTGCTGGAGCTCGAGTTTGTGGTCATGCAGAGCCTCATGTTCTCGCTCAGCGCACAAAGCGCCTACCCGCCGCTGCACGGCTTCTATCTCGACATCCAGACGGCGCTGCCGCAGGTGCCCACGTCGACGGTGGGCTCCATCTACGACGGGTCTCGAAAGTACGTTTCCAACAGCTTTCTCACGGACACAAACTTTTTGTACACGCCGCCGCAGATCTCGCTGGCGGCCATGATGTGCGCAAACAGAGAGGTCACAGAGCAGTATCTGCGCGTCAAGCTGGCCGATCCAGCCCAGTACGACCAGACCAGCCGGATTCTCGAGCAGTGTGTGCAGATGATTGCCAAGGTGGACCAGCCGACAATGGAGTACGTCAAGGACATTATCAAGAAGCTGTCGTCGTGCGATGCCGAGCGGGCCAAGGCCAGGCTGCTGAAACGAAAGCTCAAGGAGGAAACCGAGGGAGGCGACAATGCAAAGAAACAGAAACTGGACTCGGAAACTCCACAGCCGCAACCAGAGCTGCTGCCACCGCAAGAGTCGCAGCCACCGCCACAAGTCAAGGTCGAGCAGGACCTGACTCCTGCTCCTACGGAAGACTCGCAACCCCCACCCCAACCACAATCATGAGCATCCTTGTCTACCTTTGCGTAGTTTGGCACTGTATAAGTTATTCATAGTCATTACATTTTATGTACATATCGATCGACCTTCGCGACCGCCAAAACAACCTTGATTCATAAAATAAAATAAAATAAATTACCTCGATTAAAAAGCTAAAAAGCTGCCATTAGACTACAGGCCTCGAATGGCTCTCGTCTGCTACCATTACTCTGCTGCACACCCAAACTAAACCTTGCACACGGGATCCTGTCCGCTGGCAATGTTGCACTGGTGCATCAGCCGCTTCTCGCCAGGGGCAAACTGGCCGGTGACCGAGTGCCACACGCCCTGGTTGTGGAACAGCACCAGGTCTCCGGCCTTCCACGAGTGGGCGTACACGTGCTTGGGGGCAATGGCCGGACGCATGATTCGGTACAGCTCCTTTCGGGCGTCGGCCAGCTCCAGCACGTCGCCGTTCTTTCGCACAATCTTGTGCACGCAGCAGCCGTGGGCCTGCAGGTGGTGCTCGCCGGTGACGGGGTTGGTCCACACCATGGGCAGCTTCTTGACCTTGCTCTCCTCCCACTCGGGCAGCGCGTCCAGGGCCATTTCCTTGTCCTCGCTGATCATGGTCAGGCCGTCGTCTGTGGCCTTGGCGGGCGAAATGAAAATGTAGGGGTGGGGCGCGTAAACGACGGTGGAGCCGAGAGCCAGCTCCTGGTCCTCGGGGGAGAGCAGCTTGAATGCATTGGCGCCCGACACGAAGCAGGTGGCGGCCTGTGTGAGCTTGATCTCCTCGCCCGAGTCCTCGTACTTGATGGTCTGGACCTTGTCGGAGGGAGGCACGTCGATTCCGAGCAGAGTGGTGCAAACGGGGGGTGAGAGCCCGTACAGCGCGGAGTCAATGTGCCATCGGTAGAACTTGGTCTGGCCCTCTTCCTTCTCGGCCTCGGTGAGCACGTGTTTGTGGAACGTGTCGTGGATGGGGTGTGTGAGCGTCACCTCGTCGAGGCCCTCGTGGTTGTGGTGGGTTCCCTGGCCGAGAATCTGGACCTGGGGCTGGTGAGGCACCGACGATCCGTCCTTGGCCAACACAGACTGCTTGTGACGGAACTCCTTGGAGTGTCCGTAAGCGCCCTCGCCACAAGACGGGTCCATGCGCTTGGTGATGCTGTACTGCGACGAAGGCAGCAGCTTGGCCTGGTCCGGAATCACCACCACCGAGTGGGTCATCACGGCCTCCTTGAGTTTCTGGAAGTCCGCGTCGTTGAGGTCCGCGGGATCTGTGATTCCGGAGGGAAGAGTGATGGTGGCTCCGAGAGGAGAGTCGGGCAGAGGATGGACTGCGAGCGTGTCTGCGGTCATTGCGGAGGTCTTGTGGTGGGTGGTGTTTGTGTCTTGTGATGACGTGGCAGTTACACTCTCAGTGTGGCGACCCATTTAGTATTTATACTAGAGGGTTTCCTCTTTTCTGAAACGTCTCGTGCGGTGCTGATTGTCGCCACATGCTAATCAGCCGCCGGTGGTTATCGGACGCTCCAGATTGGCCCGTGGGGTGTCCGCGGTCCAACCTTAAACGAAATACGGTTTTCCGTGGTGGCTTCATTTCAGCTGATAATGCAGTCCTGCGGCACCCCAATTTTCGGATAAGCCGAGGACGGTAGGCACGTGAGAACGAGCGTCGGGCCGTGTTCAGCGACCTTTTGGTGTCGTTTTCGGCGCCTCTGTGTTCTGTGCCTCAGAGTCTTTCCCCTGCTGACGTAATTCGCCGTTTTCCCAGGTTTTCAGCCTTACTAATCCGTCGTTGGCGTCCTCCATCCCTTCGGGAGAGCTGCATAAGCGAGTACGGTGTGCGTGCGATGAGATTTGAGAGATTCGAGAGAGCGGTTTTTGCGATGTTGGTTGGTTTTGGAACTTCCATCTTCATCGGAACACGCCGCTGAGTTTGGATCTGCAGTTTATTTTCAAATGGTGCAAATATTGAGGGAGTTGGGGTGGTTTTCATTGGAGACGTGTGCAGAAGTCGCATATGTGGCCTTCAGACCTGATTTTACGATTCTGACATAAGACTGGGATTCAGAGAGATCTGAATATTACAGTGGACCTTTTGAACTTGCTACTGCTCCCATACCGGATTCACTGGGTTGGGTAAGTGCTAGACGTCTTTGCTTCAAAGCATCATTACTCTATCTTGGGATACGACGACTTAATGTGTTCCTCCTTCTTTTTCCAAAGGCGATGATCGGAAGAGTGCATCTCTCCGAGGTGGTCCAAAAGACGCGGTTCACGACTAACAGCTTTTCCAAATAACACACTGAAAAAGACTGTTGAGGATCAAGAGACTACAAGAGAAACCATTTGTGACCACAACCGAAATCAACAAATGTCCAACCTCGATCACAACCTCATTCACAACCTGTCCAATCCTCTCGATAATTGATAGCTGTTTCTTTCTTTTTCTTTCCTTTTTTAGCTGTGCTTTTTTCTCAGCTTTTGCTGTTTTTTCTGCTCTGCTTTTTTAGCCGCCTACAACTGAAGTCCCCTCCGGCTGATCCGAAGGCGCAACCTTATTTCACCCTCATCAACCCCAGCCCAAACCCTGCGCCAACTTTCGTCCCCAGATTTAGCAACCGGGTAACTGGATCTGATTACTCTTTTGTCCAGCGACGGGCCCAACTGCCCAAACCCTAAAGAAGCGCCGGATGGGGAAACCCCCAACCCTGGTTCGACAAACCTCAGATCAGGCTCAAACAAGGTTTAGATTTGACGCATTCGCGTAGACCCTCATATCAGCCCCAAAAAAAAAAAAAACCAAGAACAACAAGCAAGAAACCCAGCCTAAAACGGCTTTTTCGACAGCTGTCTTCAGCCTCGTCGTATTCCGTATTGTCACCAATAGGGCTCATATAGGCGACGGGAAGTCCAGTCTGGCAGGTCAATTGGTCCGTTTGTGGCCTTACATGTCCAGGTGCGGCGCCCATATTTTTTCTTGTTTTGGCCCACATGTTCCGTGTCATCCGTATCATCCGTATTCCTGCGCTTGTCTGCACGGTGGAATTATTATTGGGGTAAATGTGGCGGGTTTTTTTTTTCTTTTCAAAAAATTGGCAAACTTGCAAAATAACAAAATCAAAAACAATAAACGGGGGATGAGGGCTTCGGGTTACATGGAGGTTGGTTAACCCTAGTTGGCGCTACAGTGGGCGGACGCTACGTTGGCTGGGGAAAGGCGCTAGACAAAGTGATGGAAAAGTCCGCAATTAGGGCGTCGGAACGCAATTGCCCTTTTGGCGATTTTTTGCGACTTTTAGCGGCTTTTAGCGGCGGCTTTTAGCGACTTTACAACTGCTTTATTCTGTTGTTAATAGTGTCTTTGGCATCTACCGAGTTTGACTGCAGAGCGAGTTTTGGGTGGAACGTTTTTTTCGAGAGTTTGAGGGCGCCGTTGCGTTCGTCTGCGGATTCTGCGTCGAACGCACTCTTTGGATTTCCTCCATTTGCACTGTGGCGTTTTATGTAGTGGTGTGGTGAGGTTTCCTCGTTTCCTTTTAAGATCTATTTCCGTCTTTCTTTTTCTTCGTTTTTTTCTGGGCTTTATATTTCTGGGCTTCTATTTTACCTGGACTTTTATTTCTATGTTCTTAGTGCCCAGAATATCACAGTCGTTTGTTCTTGTTTTACCGTTTTCTGATTTTCTTTGTCTCTGATTTTAGGTGGTGGTAGTGCAGCCATGCGTTGCCAGTTCAACAGACATAAAAAAAAAAGATGAGCCAAGAAATGTAGCCATGTACAGGAGTGAGGTAGCGTTCGGATCAAATCAGAGATGATCCGGATTTTCTATTTTCGTAGCCAAAGCGGCCAGATCCCGGCCTAAAGGATGGTAGAGTCGCAATTGCCATAGTGCAGTGAATATTAGGTTTCTGTCCAACGTACCAAGTGCACGTGAGCATGCGGGCTGGTCATCGTCCATATAAAAGCAAATTGGGGTAGTTTTGACGGAAATCCAAGAAATGCATTCGATTCAGACAGTGATTACGAGTTCAACGGTACTGTTCATGTCTCGATCATGTCACTACCACCAATTCCTCTTCCTCAGCCAAATCCAAGTCAAAATTCCAAAATTCAACTCTAACACTTCACCACATGTGCAAGCCAAAAACGAGCTTCTGAACTCGCTCAAACACAACTCTCAGCCTCTGCCAGGGCATTTTGTGGCCCATAAAACATGCGCACCGATGCCAGGAACACGACAACCCCCCCGGACCCTGCTCCAGACACAAAACCGACTACTCGAACCTGAAACGGAAGGTCCACAGACACCACCTCCTCCAAACTCGAAACTAGACGCTTTTGCGGGAACCTGAACGGCCTGAAAGGCTCAGAGGGAGCAGCGTGAGTGACACAAACCCCAGGGCCAGCCCAGCTATATATAGCGATCTTCCCAGCAGTCGGCACAGCTCCTTACACAAACACACCATGGTCTCTCTCTCACACTCTACCGCTTTCGCTCTGCTGGCCGCCCTCGTGTCGGCCCAGAACCCCATCGTGGCCTCCATTGCCAACCAGATTGTTGGCGGCATGGCTTCGGCCAAGACGGACGACGCCGTATCCGACGCAGACGCCACCTCGGAGCTGCAGGCGGTTCTGGAGATTGTCACCAAGAACCCGGACATGGTCGGTCTCTTTTCCAAGGCCATGCCCATTGCCATGGCCGGTCTCAACGAGCAGAACTTCCCCGAGCTGCTGTCTGCCGCGGGCCAGTCTCTGAGCGCCTTTGAGGCTTCGCCGGACTACGCCAAGGTCTCTGCGGATCTCCAGGTTGCCCTGCCCCACTACGACGTCCAGCAGGGCATGGCCAACGTGCGGGGCAATCTCGGCGGCGTGTTTGCGCTGGTTGGACCCAAGCTGCCCGAGCTGACACCCAAGAACCCCGAGCAGTGGGCCCGAGCCACGGCCCGTGTCATGTCGCTGGCCAACGGTCTCGGTCTGTCTGGCAACGCTCCTTCGTTTGCCGCCGACATGGAGGACAGCAACGACTCGGACCACGCCACCATCACCGAGGGTCCCATTGCCACTGCCACCGACGACTCTGAGCCCTCTGCCACTGGCGGTGTTGGCTCTGAGGATTCCACTGATGACGTTTCCAGCGGTTCTCCTACTGATGGTTCCAACGGTTCCATCGAGGATTCTCCTACTGATGGTTCCAACGGTTCCATCGAGGATTCTCCTATTGACGGTTCCAACGGTTCTACTGAGGGCTCCAACGGCTCTACTGGCTCTACTGAGGACTCTACTGGCTCTACCGAGGACTCCAACGGCTCCACTGGCTCCACTGGCTCCACTGGAGAGTCTTCTATTGACGACGCCGACGTCGAGGGCTCCGGAAAGTCCACAGTTGATGACTCCGACTCCACTGATGACTCCTCCTCCTCCGACAACTCCACTCTTCCCGTGGGAACCGGAATCGACCAGGCCAACGCCGCAAACGCGGTCAATGCGCAGGTCGCCGCCGGACTCGCGGTCGTCGCCGCCTTTGCCGTGCTCGTCTAGGCCGCCCCGCAGTTGCAGCAGTAATTCTCAAGACTTTTTTACTTTTACTTGTATGTGTAGTCATTCGATCACGTAGACGGTGACCGGCTGGCCCACCTCCTCCAGCACCTTTTCCGTGTCTCTCCACGGCACGCGAAACAGCCCCGCGTTGATCTTGGGCATGTGCACGGTGGACGACACGTCGACGGGCCCGGACATGGCCGCCAGCTGCTTTTGCAGATGCAGCATGGCCAGTCTCGTTTGTGCCACAATCTTTTCCGGGCCGTCGACCCGCGCGCCAAACCGCACCGATGTAAACAGACACGCCACGTACACTGTCTGGCCCGAGGCTGGGTCCCGGGTCTCGATCAGCTGACACGTGCCCAGCAGCTCGGCCGGCGCCTCGGAGTAGGCCGCGCAGTGGCGTTTGTAGTCGATAAAGGCGTCTGGGAAGCGGTCTCGAAAGCCCAGAGCCACGCCAGAGCCCCATGAACCCATACAATTGCAGGCGTGGGCCAGGACCGCCGGACGCGGAGACATGTCGAAGAGATCGCCGTGGACGTAGGAGAGCGCCGAGATTTTGTAGCCCATAGTGTTTCCCCCGTGTTTGTTTCCCGCAGAAAAAAAGAAAGAAAAAGAAAAAAAAAGGACGCTTCTCGAGGGGTGGTTTATGCCATGTGGGGTTGGCAAAGTGGATTCGAAACATTATGCATGCTGCTGGGGTTACCCGGCCGTCGCCAGTATCGCGAGCCAGTTCCTGAAACCTTGGGGCTTCAAAAGCACCTCACAGCATACTGAACGGGATAGATCGACTTGTGCGACAGTAGCCATCCCGCACAGCGCCCAGGGTCACACACGCCATGTCGCTTCCGCCGATGCTGAGTCCCACGCTGCCGCCTTGGACGGACAGCGTGCATGTGGACTTTCCCAAAATGCTTTCGCCCACGCTTCCGGCCGTGTTTGAATTTGGCGGCGGCAAAAAGCTGCAAAAGACGGCGCTGAGCCACGAGATGAACAAGACGTTCCCCGTCACGCTCAAGGTCAGCCGCAAGGCGCTTTCGCGGCTGGAAGAGCGCATGGACGACGGCCGAGTGAACGGCAAAACCAAGCCCAAGCCCCGCGAGAGGGATCGAGAAAAGGAGGTCCGCGACAAGGATGCCCCTAAGCGAGAGAGCTCCCGCGATTCCCGCGATTCCCGCGAGTCCAGGGAGTCCAGGGACAGCGTCAGGGAGCCCAAGGAGCCCAGGGAGCCCAGGGAGCCCAAGGAGCTTAAGGAGCCCAAGGAGCTTAAGGAGAACACAAAAGACATTCCCAAGGAGTCCAAGGACAGAGACGCCGCAGCCCGCGTGGCGTCGCGCGACTTTGACAAAACCACGCCGACAAAGGCGCCGGCCAAAACGCCCACACAAACACAAACAAAATCAAAAGAGGGCTCTCCCCGCGACGAGGAGAGCAAAAAGCAGTTCAAGGTGCTCAGAAACAAAATGCGCACGTGGCTGGACCTGGCCCGGGCCAAAAAACACCTCTCGGACGCCAAATTCCAGGCAAACGAGTTTCGGCTGGCCTCGGCCGCAGCTATGGACTCGCTGTTGTGCTACATTGTCGGATTCAACTACGAGGACCGCGCAGACCGCGTAATGGGCCGCGTGCCGTCGGAAAAAAGCTGGATCACGCTGGTCAACTTTGTCAACCGCGTCAACTTTCTCCACGAGGCGTCCAACCAAACACACCTCATCGGCTGCAGCTACCTGATACGCGCCATGATCCAGGTGCGCATGTGTCTCAGCGTCGGGGCCCAGATCAAGGCCTATGCCCGCGACTCGGAAGCCGAGAGCGAGCAGGCGGCCCTAGCCCTGACGCTGTTTCGGTGCCAGGAGGGCTACACGTCCGACTTTCGCCGGGCTGCGCGCCACCTGTCATTGTCTCAGCTGGCCAGCGCCTTTCCAAAGTCCTACGCGCGGCGGGCCAAGTCGCTGACGCCGGCTGTGCACGACGGCGGCTACCGTCCGTGGGCAGACGAGTATGCCCTGCCTCTGCACGTGTACTCGTCGCTTCAGGAGGCTGCCTCGCTTGGCTGGAGCTTAACCGAGGAGTGGATCAAGGCGGAGGGTCTCAGATATGAATGGGCTTGTAAGGCTTTGACCTGACAGGGGCCCGCATGGGGCGAGGACTCGCTCTGGATCGGGGATATTGGGGGCTGGCTGCAAGCGGCCATTCCGGAAGATAGTGATACCGGTCCGTGGAATGGCCGGGTCTGTTCTGGGACGGACTAGAGCTATTCTGTGCAGGATACGGACGATTGCCTGTCGTTTTCAGACGTCAGCTGTTATCAGCCGTCATTTCCCGTTTCTGCTCCAGCTCAACGAACGGGCACTAGGACACCAGGGGGGGGAGGAGGGGCCGTGGCACTAACGGCGACCGATGGAAGAAGAAGAAGACGAAGAAGTTCTTCGATGAGATGCCCAGGCTTTGGAAGCAATAAGCCGCAACTACTGTACGGCGTGCAGGCTAGTTTGTATATTTATTAATCAAGACGATCATAGTATTACTGTTAGGCGAGGGAGGGGGGGGGGAGAACGGGTTGTGGTTCGCTTCTACTTGCCCGCCAAGAGAACTCCCGAGTGTGTGTGTGTGTGGAGAAAGAAAAGGATAAAAGCGAAACGAGCCATTGGCCCAAAAGCAGCAAACGGGGCTACCGGAGGCCTAGCAAGCTTGCAGAGTCTCCTCTCCATTGTGTGACTCCACCGGCAATCTATTGCATCAGCTATTGTTAAAGACGACAAAACCATTGTGCGTCGAAACCTTGGTTCCGAGAGTTTTTAGGGCTTTGCTCAGATCTCAAAGTGGACATGGTGGAGCTGTCAAGTGGAGCATTGGCTGCTTGCGATACAATGTACGTCGGCACATATTAGAAAAGCGCTTTGTCTGCCCGCCAGGGCTATAGGGGCTATAGTGTGGGGTCGCGTGATTGGCCACCCCTGGATGCAATTGCTTTTGGCGTACCACAAGAGTGCGAAAAAGAAACACCTGTTTGCCAAAAGGAACAACTTTTGGAAAAAGAAACGAAACGAGAAATGTTTTCTGAAGGAGCAGGGATAGCAGCAGCAAACGGCCGACAGAGACACGCCCTACCCACGCCCAGCGCAACGGCACCAGCCAGGGTAGCAGAAAAACGTCTAAAAGCTGTTTTTGGAAGTTGAGACCCAATGGGGGGGGATGCATGTACACTTGGCATGCAGGGTGGTGGAAGCTTTTGTGGAGTCTCAGAAATAGAAAAAAAAGAGCGACCAGGGTCCCTGCTGACACCTGTCGCCACTAGTTAGTCACGGTCCGTATTGCCACGGCATTCTGACGTTCATTTCGTTCTCTTGGCGTGTCAGGCCAGGTGGGTGGGGTTTTTGCTTTTTTGCCTTTTTGCCATTTTTTCCTTTTTCGTCTTCTGGCAGTCATTATAGTCAGCTTTTTTCGTTTTTCGCTCTTAACCTCCTGGATAATGTTTCTGAGGCCGACTCGACAATCGGCGGATCTGTGGAGGCACTCACGCAATGCACTGCGTTATTCCCCCCCCCCAAAAGATTTGGGAAGAGTGATCTCGAAAGAAAACAACAAGTGATCAGCCGACAATATGCACACCCTTGGACGATCTCTGGAGATGTGGCTTGAGACACTTTTCGCACATGTATTATTACATCTGGCTGCATACCAATGTGGGCCCATCTGGCTTGTCACCTACGGGGGCCGATGGGTATTAAATTTTAATACGGGGGTGTGGATAGCAGGGTCCCACATAGTTGGGGCTAGTGGCGGACCAAAAGAGGCGACAAAGGGTAGCTGCAAACTAGGTTTCTTTAAAAAGGCGAAAAACGCATAAACCGTAAAACGTTTTAAAAAGGGAAAAAAGGGAAAAAGGGAAAAAAGGAAAAAAGAGAAAAACACAAAAAATAAAAAACCAACAAACAAACAGAGTTCGTCGTAAATCATGCACCCCAAAAGACCCTACATGCTCGATAACACGGGTAGCAACTCCTAAACCGGCGATTTCAGTTGCAAAAAGAACTGCGGTGGGTCCCGCCACTCCCGTCGGTGTATCTATCCACCACCAGCTGCGTGTGTTGGGGTGCAGTAGCTGCTGTCGTTCAAGTCAACAAAGTCCATCTCCATCCAGACCACAACTGAGAGTCTTGTGGCCAAAAAAAAAAACGTGGCAGTCGGCGGTGGGCGAGCCGCAAATGTCTGAACGCAATTAGACTCATGTATGATAGACGGAGCGCGCCTAACCCGGGGGCTGCTTGGCTCTGTGGAGCTGTAGCAACCTGCTGCCAACGTCGGAGCTGGCAGAAACCGTACCGACTTTGGCAGAGCCTTCTGCTGCGCAACTGTAGAGTGCTGTCAGCGGTGGGAATGCTGCTGCGATGGGCGAGAATGCAGAGCGCGAGCCCGCTGCTACGGTGCCGGCGCCAGGAAGAGGCTGCAACGGTGACGCCTTGTTGGGGGAGAGAGTCTGCAAGCAGAGCCCCGATTACCTTGGCAACTATGTGTGAAGCGCCAGGCCAGCTAGCTGGCTCGGGGAGCGCCAAAACTCTATTGCAGGACATGACACCCCTAAGGCCTGCGGGCTGGAGCCAAGAGGGTCGGTTGAGGGCTGAGCACTTGTCCAGACGCCACTCCTGGCTCTGTCGGAGGCTGCACGCTCGTTTCTCCGGTGTTTGCGCTGTCCGGTATACGAGGGTGCGCCATAGCAGCTCTTTGTGGCCCGGGCTATCAGCGTTTCAGAGGCATAGCATTATGGTATTCCCAAGACAGGGCTCAGATATGCAACCTTGCCAGCCCGGAGAATAGGATACGGCGTTGGAGGCATCAGACTAATAGCCCGTAGGTTTGGACAGAGCTCTATCACCAGTGGATGGCCTAGACAAGGAAGCTTTCTCCCCCCGACGTGGGTGACAAAGAGGATCCGGGCTACGACAGCAATTAGGCAGATAAAGACTTGTTCCAGAAACAGAATAGAGTGAGAGCTTCTACGACACGCGGGCCGCTGCGTCGCTCGATAGCTGCACAAGGTCGTGTCAGACAAGCACAGGACTCTGCACAATCCAGAGCATACCCGGTTTAGGATCTGGAATGAACTCTGGACATGTCATTGAGAGCTGTGTCACGATCTGGAGCATATAAGGATCCGGGTTCCCCATGTTGGCAGGGCACACATCGACAAAAAACTCCAATCTAGGCAACTGTGAGTATTGCGGAATTGGAGGATTGGTTTGGAATCGGTTTCGGGAGTCTGCCGAGAGAAGGACGAGTTGCTGCAGTTGACTCTCTACAATCCGCCGATCGACACTTTCCAGACATTGCGCTGATCGCCTTGAAGCGAAAACCCGGACTTGAACATCGACCACTCTCATCGCCAATCTGTCGATCTGCTCCATGTGGAAATAGAGTTGTTCAAGGAAGCCAATTGGCAACGGTGCACTTTTGGCGATAGAGTCATCAACAGCACGAATGAAGACCCCAGAACCCGACTAACGCAGATGAAATTCTCATTGTTGCTGGCGATCGTTCCGCTAGTAGCGGCTTCGCCTTTCCAGCGGCCTTTGGCCTGCGTCCCGGCCTCGACTCTGAGTGTCAGCGAGTGTCTCAGCACTTGCAACGAATTCCTCATTTACGACGCTGACGTTGAAGAGGTGAGTACTGCCATCCGTTTCCTGGGATCCACCTTTGCGGGATCCACTTTTTTTTCTTCTCGTTTTTTTCCCGTTTTTCCCACTTGCCCATTATTTTTCAGCCTATTATTTTCCTCACCCCTGCCGATTGAGGCCCACTGGGTGGATACCTTGCACATGCATAGCACCTGTTTGGGACTTTAACTGTGGCTGGTGCAACTGTGGCTGGTGTGGCGTTTTTTTTCCTTTTCCTTTTTTTTGGGCCCTTTTTTTTTCCTCGTCTTATGCTTTGTCGTTTTTTCGTCTTCGACGGTGGGGCCCAACTTTTTAAACTTTCAAGTGGAGGCTCCCGCCGTATCGTCACGTGACTTCTCCCAGCTTTTGCGTCCCAAACGCATCTCTTCTTCCCACAACTAACTTAGTGTCTCCAATGCCTGACCGTTTTCGACCTCGACAACAAGAATGCCGTTTACAACCAGCTGGACTCCCTGGGACTCCCCTTTGCGCCCAAGGTCCCTGTTTGCGGCGCCGCTGCCCCCACTATCACACCTGCCCCCGTCCACGCCCTGTACAAGCGAGCTCCCCAGACCACAATCACCAGCTGTGTCGCACCCCCCGCTCCTGACCAGTCCAGCTGTCTCGCCACCTGTGTCAGCGTTGTCCAGGATATCGCCCTCTGTCTCGGCGTCCAGAGCTGTATCTGTACCCGAATCACCCGAACTCTGGGTCAGGTCAACGCCTGTCTGTACTGCGCCACCATCTTCGACCTTACCGGCCTGATCGACCTGCCCACCAACCTGCTGAGTTGGCTGGCAAGCTGCTCCGTCCCGACCACTCCCGCGTCGGTCTGTCAGACCACCACCATCGACCCCGAGGTGACCTGTGACCCCCCCCAGACCACGTCGTCTTGTTCGGTGCCCAACGCCAACGGATGGAACCTGCTCCAGTGTACCAACTCGTGTACCAGCATCATCACTTCGCTTGGACTCTGTCTCGGTGTGCAAAACTGTATTTGTGACCGACTTGCAGGCACTACCCAGCAGGTTGCCGCCTGTCTGCAGTGTATCGACCTCTTCAACCTGGCGCAAACCATCCCCAACCTTGCCACTGGCTTCCTCAACTGGCTGGGACGGTGTAACATTTCCATCGGTCCCCAGTCGCAGTGTGACTACAGTACCATCGCCGGTGCTTGTCGAGCAATCCCCGCCGCTCCCACAGACACCACGATCACCACCTGTCAGCCCGACACAGTTACTTCTACTTGTTCCATTGCCAACCCCGACCTGACATTGGCTTCATGTATTACTACATGTACCAGTATCATTACCAGTCTTGGTCTGTGTTTTGGTGTCCAGAACTGTATCTGTAACCGTCTTGCCACCTCAGCAACCGCTGTCGGCAACTGTGTCCAGTGTATCTCACTTTTTGATCTGTCTGGCGTTCCTAACCTCGCTTCAGGATTCTTGAACTGGCTTGGAAACTGTAACGTCAACAGCGTCGCTTCCACTGCCTGCTCTACCCAGACCATTGCTGGCGCATGCTCTACCACTGTGAGCACTTTCCCTGTGTCTACCACCGCCTCTTCCGCTGCTCCCTCAAGCTCTCCTGCTGTGACCAGCTCAGCTTCGGACACTGCTGCCACTGACACTTCTGCCACTGACACTGCTGCCACTGACACTTCTGCCACTGACACTGCTGCCACTGACACTGCTGCCACTGACACTGCTGCCACTGACACTGCTGCCACTGACACTGCCACTGACACTGCTGCCACTGACACTGCCACTGACACTGCTGCCACTGACACTGCCACTGACACTGCTGCCACTGACACTGCCACTGACACTGCCACTGACACTGCGGCCACTGATACTGCCACTGACACTGCGGCCACTGATACTGCCACTGACACTGCGGCCACTGATACTGCCACTGATTCTGCTACAGACACTGCTACAGACTCTGCCACAGACACTGCAACAGACACTGCCACAGACACTGCTACTGCCACAGACACTGCTACTGCCACTGACACCAACACTGGAGCTACTGACACTGCCACAGATACCAACACTGGAGCTACTGACACTGCCACTGACACCAACACTGGTGCTACTGACACTGCCACTGACACTGCCACTGACACTGCCACTGACACCAACACTGGTGCTACTGACACTGCCACTGATACTGCCACTGCCACTGACACCAACACCGGTGCTACTGACACTGCCACTGGTTCCGACACTGCCACTGCCACT